>JAEMOT010003984.1:10794-87941 GCA_019297695.1 Apostasia ramifera
GTAACTGATAGAGCGCAATGGAAACAAAGGATTCATGTAGCCGACCCCACCTAGTGGGATTAAGGCTTGGTTGTTGTTGTTATATATTTTATTATAGGGGTAACTCCATCTAGGCTCCTAAGATAGACCTATGATTCCACATAGGTTCATAAAAATAAAAACATATCGTTTGGGTCTCCCTCTTACCAAAAATGTTTTCCATGTTCGCCTTTTTTGATAATTTTATTAAATTTGATCGTTAAGTTTTTATTTTAAAAAATGTAAACTATATGTTTAAGTATTAAAAAAATATTATTATAGTTTAAAATATAGAAAAAATATAAGTTAAGATTAAAATAGTGATTAAAAATATTTAAATATATTTGTAATGCTTAAATATATATTTTTAATTTTTTTAAATGATAACTACAGAATTCGTTAAAAAGAATCAATGTGGAAAATGTTTTGTGTGAGAGGAATTCAGATAAGACGTTTTCATTTTTATAGAATTGTACAGAATCTAGATTATACCTTGGGGCCTGAATGAAATTACCCTTTTATTATATTTTATATGTATACAACCACCACCAAACTGTTATCCCATTTGGTGGGGTTAATTACATAAATATTTTGTTTTTATTGCACTCTATTTGTCAATAAATTCTTATTTAGTTTTAGGTGTGTAAAATTAATTTTTATAATTTTTTGTCATTTTTTCCATCTTCTTCTTTAACATAAGCAAGGTTTGATAACTCAACTTTTTTTACTGGGCCTTCGATCTACCTAGGATTTATATGTTCAAATAATTTAAGTAAATTCTCTTTGAGTTATCTTTAATTGATGATATTTTAATTTTCTTGTAGATATATTCTTTTTTGTTCTATTTTTTGTGTATAGCCACTCATCCACTCTGATATTTTTATTTCCGAAATAATCATTTTATTTGTATATTTTATTTTTATATACCAGCATTTAGCATCATATATTATTGCTAATTTTATTATTATTTTATAAATTTTACTTTTAAGTATGAGTGAAATTTTTCTATTAAACAATTATCAAATACATATCTCCACCTTATCCATCCTATTTAGATCTTGCTAATGACATCACTATCTATTTCACTGTCATTTTTTATAATTAATTCAAAGTATTTAAATCGTCCACTCTTTTTGATAATTTATTTTCAATTGTTATATTTTCAATATAATTTTTTTTATTATATATGTACTCTATATATTTAATTTTTATTTTAGTAAGATTAAAAATTTTAAATTATAAGGTATTTTGCTTTAGTCAAGACAAAAACCTCAGTCCATATATTCATTATATATATTTTATATGTATAATAAAAAATTTTATAAAACAATGAAGGAATTGACTCAAATCAACGTGAACCACCCTTATATTCATTATATATATTTTATATTTTCAGGTTTGAATTAAACTTAACTAGAAATCAACGTGAACCACCCTTATATTATGCCTTTCTTTAAAAGCCTTACGAGCTCTTTAATCCGATTTGATTCTAAATTCATCTCAAATTTACTTGAATTTAGGTTATTTTAAATTTGAGTTAACGAGAATCAAAATTTAAGTTTCAAGTTTAAATAGAAAAAAATTCAATTGGAGAATAATGTAATTTGCTTGTACTCTCTTGGGTGTATGGGTGTGCATGATATATAGTTTAAAAATCGAACTAATCAAATTTGATTGGTTTGGTTTGGTTTGGTTTAGAATGTGTCAGTTTAGTTATTGGTAATTAAATTTTTTTGGCTAAACCGGGTCAACCGATTTAACCAGTTAAATGCCGGTTCAACTAAAAAATATATTTATTTTTGTATTGGTTGATGTTTGTGGGTAAGTTAATAAATTTTTTAGATAGAAAGTTTATGTTGGATTCATATTTACGGTTAGACTTTTTATTTCTTTTTTTGAAGGGTAACTAAACTTTTTTATTTCAATATGGATATATATTAATTAATTTTATGCTGAATATGTTTAATTTTTATTTGACATATTAGATATTATATGTATATTCTCGTCAATCTTTTTTGGGTATACTGGATATATGTTAATTTTTATTGGTCATATTAGATATTAGTTATTTAATTATATTTATGAAATAGGTATTTTATATTATATATATTATATATTTTTAATATTAAATGTATATATAATTATATTATTTTGTCATATTAATATCAAAAATTATACTAGTCGGTTAAACCTATTTGAGTGATCCGATCATGAAGCGAATGTTGTTTCGGTTTAATCATTGGTTCGATTTTTACAATATTGCACTCAAGTACAACTAGAAAACAGTTTCTCGACTCTTGATTAGGTCGATTTTGGCTTGGCTTGCCTATTTTCATAATTATCGTGCGTATATGATCTCATGTTACATAATCTTTGTAGAAGAATAAACGAAGGCAGATAGATCGAGAAGCGCTAGTCGCCATGGAGCATTTGCGCTGTCCAGGAGAAGCCATGGAGGTAAGCTTTTTCTCTGGTACTTTTTTCAGCTTCCATGATTCTTCCTTTTTTCGCTAGCCGCCTTCTCAATTCATATTATGTCTCCTTTTCTGTGCTAGTGGGGAACTGTCTCTTCTACAGTGAATGAGGGTTTCACGAGCTCTGAGACAAGTTTAGAGAGGACGCTGTAAGTCTTCCATTTTCATTATTTTTTAGTATCTTTTACGCTTTTTGCTTTAGTCGAATTCAATCTTGGTAATCTTTCAGTGGATTGAGCTTTATTTTTTTCTTTTTTTCTTTCCTTATCATTCGATAATGTTGAGCTATGTATGTCGTCAAAGTCTCATCAGGAGGAAAAAGGATTGGGAAAATTCTCCGCTTGGTTGAAAAATTCCTCTTTTATGCATTGCCTGCCTTTCACCATGGTGGTATTACCAGTACTTATCTATGCCAGTGTTAGGCCCTGTTTGGTTGCAGGCCAGGCCATGGCCAAAATGGCCTCCAATGGCCTCTAACTATTCTATTAAAATAATAATAATGAAAAATTAAGTATAATGTATTAAAAATTGTGTGGAATGTAATATAAAATAAATTATTTTATTGAAGTTTATGTATTGAAGATGAAAAATAAAAAATTCTTTAATAAAATAGTTGGAGGGTCTTAACCCTTTCATCCAGATTGATTTCTTCTTCCATCTCGCTGGACGCCTCCACCGTTATCGACACTGCATGCCATCGACGTTTTTCTCCGGCAAAGCCAAGTCTTATTAGTCTGTTCTAGACTGAGTGCTTTTTATTACTGATTAAAGCATATTTTTTAGCTGTGATGGATTAGTTTAGGATTTGAGTGGATTGATTCTGTGTTTTGTTTCATTTGCATATTGATCTGATTTTATGGTTGCCTTTGAGTCTATTTATTAGCTATTTTCGTAATTACTAATGTGGGTTACTTTCTTTAGCAGGCTTTACTAACAGTTCAATTTACTTTCGATCCTTGGAAACTATACTAAGAATACTTTTGCTTTTTATTCCATTCATTTCAACTATTTTTTAAAGCTGATGCCCATATGTTTACACTATGTTATTGCAGTAAGTGGGTATAGTTCAAGCTATTAATAAAAGGTGTATGGTCCATGAAAACTTGCAAAAAATGGAACTTATGTTCATTGTCTCTTTCCCTTCCTGCCAGCCTTTTCGTTATTCTTTTTGCTGACTTGATTGCTAGTAGTCTGTTTATCTTCTTTTATAGTTACTCATCCTTTTTATTCTACTGTAATTTTGTTTCTCACCTTTATTGTATTGATTATAGGATTTATATTCCTAATCATACATAGTTCTGGTCGCTGGATTTTTGCACTAACTAGGAATAGGGAATCAACAATTAGTTACTTCACCATAGCTTTTACGAAAATGATTGCGAATTCTTCCATATAACTTATGGTCCTTTGCATGCTGCAATTAGAATGAAAGATGCTAAGAACATTGTCCACCCCAATGATGAGTTGCTTAAATATAACTTGTCTTCAAGGTGTTCTAGAGATGAACTGAGAATATTTTTTTATCTTTCAGGTTAGATAAGAAGTCCAAATTATGCCATTAGTGTTGACGTGTATTATCCTAAGCGGTTTAGAAATACTGTTAAAATCTATAATTTAATGACAGGCTTTTGTATAGTAAGAAACTTCTTTCCCTATGCTATGTCAGGTTTCAGATTTCCATAGATGGTACATTTTATGCATGATGTTTTATTGAATACTCTTTTAGGTAGTATGTGTAAACGTAACATGTATATGTTTAGGTTAACTTCACAAGGATGTATCTATAGTGGTATATGTAAAATACATGAATATGTTTAGATTAACTTCAGAAGGATGCATAATTTTATGAGTAAAAGGATGTATTTGATAGTAGATGTAAGGTTGATGAGACTGGTTCTTAGCTATTGCTAATCCCGTGTTTCTAATATATCCATCTTAATTGAGATAACGGTTCACTATTTTTGTCTAGTTTATCCTATTGGTAAAGAAGAAGCTTAATGTACTCATTATTTAACAAATGCTGAATTGACTTTTTTTGGCTCTTAAATTTGCAAGTTAGTATTTCTATTCCTTAATAATTGTGTTATCCTTGGTAAGTTTATCAAACTAATTAACTTTGAGTCATTAACAAATGTTATTGATGTACAGGAATCCGTATGTAACTGGTACTTCGGTGCTTGGTCTAAAATATAAGGATGGTATTATTTTGGCTGCTGATATGGGAGGTCAGTTGTAGTTCTTGTCTCTATATTTTACATAGTATTTTTCTTTTTATTTATATATCTCTCTTTATGGAATTGTCTTAAATATGTTTTCACATATGCTTGTCTTTCTTTTGCATGAAACTGATTAGTGGTACTCGTGATTAAGAAAAGTAGAATCAAAGCATTATTAGTTTGGTTATTAGCTGCACAATTGCTTGTCAAGTCAATGTTTTTACTGTCTTCAACATTAGGATGTACATGTAAGCTATTATTTAATATTTAGGTTTTTCAAGTTCATTGAGATACTATAGAAGGCCTATGTATTTTCTAGTACCCACTGGAAATTATACTTCTATACCTTTTAACTTAGATTTCAAATTTTTAATGAAAGTTTAAGTCAACAAACCATTTCTTTCCTCTAAGATTTTAGCTATTTGGCATGTTTGTCTTTAGTGCTATAGTCCTTTTGAAGATTGACCTTAGTACTATAATTGTTAGTGCTAATATGACACCCAATATATCAATCTTAAAGTGCTAAACAATGTCATACTATATCTAGAATGGTTGACACCCAATATATCAATCTTAAAGTGCTAAACAATGTCGTACTATATCTAGAATGGTTGGTGGTGCTCTCCTAGCCTAGTGACGAAGGATCCCGCCGAACTAGGGAGTGGGGGAAAACTGTAGTGTCGGGGGGGAATTAAAAGAAAAAGGTCCAAAATGGTTCAGCCACTTTTGTCCTCGTGCATTTATATTTTATGCTTAGTTGGAATGGAATTAGCTAGAAATACTTCCATCTAGTTTAGTAACATGACCAAAGTGTTGATGATGATTACTTGTTAATTGCCTTAAATTCATTTAGTTATTTGTGGATTGTTAGTGTATTCATAGATTTGAAATTTTAATAACTTGTGCATGCGATGCCAGCTCCTAGTTTTGACTGTCTTAGGTATTATTAGTCTATTTATATTTGTAAGCCAGGTTATGTATTCTGACATGTCAAAACTACTCTCAGTTAATATCTTGCTATATCATTCATAGTTTGATAATTTCAACAATGTATTTCTCAGTACTTTCTCTTCCTTCTGTATATTGCTCTATTGTAACTTTATCAAATTTAATGACTTTTGTTTGATATTTAATGGCAGTTGATGTGCGATTTTAATTTAGTACTGCTAATTGAGTTACTTTGGCTCTTTATATTGTTTCTGGCCCATGGTTGGAAGACTTTTCTTGCCAATATTTTTAATAACAAATTGCAAGACAAGTTTTGGAAGATAACGAGTATATGAGATTATCACCAAGTATCTGTTTCTTATCCAATCGTTTCTCGCATCAGGAATGCGCTCTATTTGATTACCCTTGTGCGTTTCTTTTTTTCCTGTAGGCTAATAAAACTATCATTCTGTTATGCTTTCTATTTCCTACTATGGAACTGCTGTGTTAAGCATACATATTTTGATTCTTTGGAATGACTTACATGCCATTTTGCTGCAGATTCATTGTTGTTATGTGCGTAGCTTGACGTTTATTTGTATTTATATTGGCTTCAATACAATCTTTCTATAAGTAATAGATATTATCATTTTACGGGGTGCGTAATATGCATGCTTTGTTTTTTTTTTTGAAAATTTTTGAAAATTGTATGCTTTATGTTTGCACCTTGCAATTTGAAATGAAAATAAAGCATCTTATTGACGTGCTTTGTGCTGATTGTGTGAAAGATGAGTTATATATATATACAAGTATATACAAGAGTTATAGGGGTTAGGTCCATTATATTATCTAAACCTATTTATTTATAATATGTAATAGATTGCTTTGACAATGTTGATTAACACATTTTTCATTTCAGTGGTTTAATGTCGAACTTCTTGAGCATGCTTATTTTCTCACTTGTGAAGTATACATGTTTTGACTTGATCATTCATTATATAAAGCAAAAGGATCTACTGTTCATTGTTCTGTGTGTTCTTCTTTTCTACTATAATTCCAATATTTTTCAAAAACTCAAACTGCTTTGTGCCAATATCTTCATTAGTGTTAAGTTGGACTTCGATATCTTTGACCTTGTTTAACAAACTTTGTTAAATTGCACAAAAGTTAAGAAGCTTATATATGCATGTCAATATCCTTTTATGAATTGCATGCCACCTTTGTATTGTTTCCTCTCTTACAGTGTATCATGCTATTAGGTTCTTATGGATCAACCCTTCGGTACAAGAGTGTGGAGCGGTTAAAGCCTATTGGTAAACATACTATTCTTGGTGCAAGTGGAGAAATCAGTGACTTCCAAGAGATCTTGCGCTATCTTGACGAACTAATGTAAAGGATGCCTTCTTTACGATCATCTATTTCAAATTTTTTGCATGATTTATAGCTATGTACAATGTTGAATTTGATATTTCTATTTTCAAGCATGTAGAAATTTAATTCAAATTTTCTCGCTTGTGTTTGAATTTAGTGATTTATATAAATATGCTGGTTTCCTTTTGTCTTGTACAGAATATACGATCATATGTGGGATGATGGAAACTCTCTGGGTCCAAAAGAGGTCCACAGCTATTTGAATCGAGTAATGTACAATAGGCGCAACAAATTCAACCCTTTGTGGAATTCACTTGTTGTTGGTGGAGTAAAAAATGGGCAGAAGTATCTAGGAATGGTCTGTCCTTTCTTTTTCAATCCTTTTAGTGAACAGAATCCGAATTGCTAATCAGTTTAAGGTTGCTAATTACTTTTCTATCCAGGTTGGCATGATTGGTACACACTATGAGGATAACCATGTTGCTACTGGATTTGGAAATCATCTTGCAAGGCCAATTATGCGCGCTGAATGGCATGAAGACATGAGCTTTGAAGAGGCTGTGAAGCTTCTTGAGAAATGTTTGCTTGTCCTTCTGTACCGTGATAGATCAGCTATCAATAAATTTCAGGTATTTTTTGATGTGAATATATTCTGGTATTTTGTTATTTGTGATTCCTTTGTCATCTTTGAGGCCTTGAACTTCAGTTATGTGCTTAAGCTAAAGATTGACAATGTTTTTCTATTCACGATTTTAGTATTTTTCTTGTAGCACTACTTCATTGTACAGGCAAGTTTGTGCTGACCGCTTCAAGCCTCACTATAACAATTAATTCACTTAGACATAGATTATCCATGAACTGTCTCATGTTAGTTTTCAGAGTTACAGCCTTCTGATGTTTTACTTGTCATTGGTATCCAAGAAGTTCTATACTAACAGGTGGGGCTACATATACTAGTTGAAGTGTGTCTTTTGATTAATTTCGTGCTGTAAGCGAGCTATTGTTAGTTATTTGCTTCACCGTCCAATCTATTGTCCATGGTTTTTAATTATCTTCCTTCTTCCTGCAATAGGTTCCGGGTATAAGCTTTTTAAGTTTTTGTCCCATTGATTGTGCAAACCTGTGACATGAGCATCAATCTTTACTTTGGTTCACCGGCATTTGTGATCCAAGGGCAAGGTAAATGGGATATATATTGGTTACTACTGGTAAAGCTGTTCTTACAACAGGGACCTCGACAGCATTCTTTATTCTAGGACAAGGAGTAGCGTTTACTGCTCTTTAGGGGTAGAAGCTTTCATTGTAATCTCTTTCCGTTTAATTCATCTTTTGTCTGCATTTATTTCCTCCAGTTGGCTTGGCTATTTGTCCAAGATGGTTCTCTTGGTACATGAAAATCCCGTAGCAAAATAAAGCTTCTAGTCATGGAAACCCAAAAAAATAAATATGAACAGTGAGGAAATGACGTTAGGTCTTGAAGTAAATAGATTAGGTTTCTCCATTGTTCCTCTGGTGGTCATCGTTTTTGTTGTAGGCATGCAAATATATGGCTAGAATATTTTCTTTTATGTGTATTTGTGAATAGGAATATCAACAGAGCAATTCTTTGGTCCAGGTCACTTTTTTTCAACCTGTGTATGATTTTATGGTTTTTGATTAGAAACTTAAATCAGTGTCAGAATTTAAGTAAGAACATTAATGATTGAATGTGAAGGTTGTGCTAAAAGAGATGTTTGGTAACAATCAACTGTAGTGATCTTCCATGGTTCAAATAGTTATCTGAGTACCAAAAACTGAATATCTGAAAATTTTGAAGCATTTGAATTGGTCCAACTCCATACATTGGAGCTTTTATGCTCTAAATTAACTTTTTAACTTCAAACTGATATTGCGCTTTCGTTACAAGAAAGAGTTTATCTTAATACTGCTAATTAACAACTTGGGGTTCCACTGTTTGACAACTTTGGGTGGGATGGCGCTTGAGCCATGGAAGGAAGAGGTTGATGATTGTGTGATCAAAAAAGTAAGTACATGGCTGTTGATGGTCAGCGTTGCAGTTGAGTGTTTGGTAGGTCAAACCATGATTAATCTTTCCTGAAATACAATCATAGTTATGCCTGGTAGTGTGCTTGATTCATTCCCAGGACAAGGGATAGCTGGAGGACTTGATAATTCGAAATTTCATTGGTGACAGTGATTACTTCATCTATTTTCTGCCACATTCCATGTGCTTATGGAGTGAATGCTTATTAATTATCTTACTCAGAGTGAATGTTTCTAATAACATCTTGTTCCATTATATAGTTTTAGGTGCTTATGCTGTGCATTCTTGTTCATAGTTTGTTCATCATGCCTTGAGATTGTTAGTTTCCGTTGCAGTTAACTAAATTATTCACATGGGCGCATGGAAACCTGCAATAGTCTTCTGTCTTAACAACTTGTTTCTGTTTTACATTAGCTAGATGTTTAGTTTTAGGTGCAATTAATTACACAGTATAAAACTCCCAAATCTTCTTATTTAATATAAAACACAGAAATATTTAAGTACCAAAAAAATTGCACCACGATTAAGTCCCGGAAAAGGGCTGGGAATGTTCCGTCAAGTTCTGGATTTTTTTCCATATGCAAATTTCCTTGAATTCACTATATGTATACTTAAAATTTTCTTATAGATGCTTTGGTATTCCCTACATAGTGAGATTAAGGCTTGGTTGTTGTTGTTGTTGTAGATGCTTTGGTATTCATTTTGAATTATGTATGTAAATTGTATGATTTGACTGTCCAATATTTATGCCATAATTGATTCGATAAGTTTTACGTTGGCTATCGACTACCTAACGCAACCTTCTGCGTTTCTCATTCGGGACTTGGGACCCGGCAACGACGCGTTAACTAAATGGAGAAATGCTTCTGGTGTGTTGTGCGGTTGAAAAATTTCATCCAGACTTAAGGGTAAATTTTATAAAACTATAGTAAGACTGACGATGATATATGGTGTTGAATTCTGGTTTGTATTGAAAAAATATACAAATAAAATAAATATTGCAGAAATGAGGATGCTAAGGTGGATGTGTGGATATACACAAAAGAATAGAATGAGAAATGAGTATATTCGAAAGAAAGTTGGTGTTGCACCAATTGAGGATAAACTTAGAGAAAGTCGGCTTAGATGGTTTGGATATATAAATTGTAGGCCGATTGAAGCTCCAATTAGAAAAATCGAGTTATTGGATCTTGCTCATGTATAAAGAGGAAGAGGGAGACTAAAGATGACATGACAAGAAATTATAAGGAATGATCTTAGTTACTTAGACTTAGATAAGAATTTGTTAATTGATAGAGCGCAATGAAAACAAAGGATTCATGTAGCCGATGCCACCTAGTTTAAGGCTTGGTTGTTGTTGTTGTTGTTGTTGTTGACCATTCAATATTTAATATAATCTTTAATTTGTGCTATATATGTAATTATTTCTTTATTTTAGTTGTATTCATCTGTCTTACACTCGGAGATACAGCTTTGAACAGCTTTTAGAAGAATATTGTTTGTTCATCTTCTTATTGTATTGGATGGTTCTTGTCTATGATGCACATACAGATTGCAAAGATAACTAAAGATGGTGTGACCATTTCTGAACCGTACTCTTTGAAGACTTTTTGGGGCTTCTCTGCCTTCCAGAATCCATCCAAGGGTGCTGAAGGATCCTGGTAAACGCATGTACATCTGAAGATGGAGATGATGAAGCTGAAGCACTAATGACACTCGTGTTTCTCGTATTTGAGATGCTTTGTGCCATCCAATGTTGAAAAACTCCCCCGGCAATTGCAGTGTTTTTATTTGGCCTCGAGGCTCATGCTTCAAATGCCATTTTAAACTATTTATTTACCCATGTTATGGTATTTGTTATGTTTCAGATGAGATGCAGCAGAGTTCAAAGGATGATGATGTCTTTATAATTTATTAATGATTGCCTTCGTTCTGAATCCTTTGACGTGAAACTTTTGCAATTGTTGCAGCAGAAATAAATGTTATATAGAAGTTTTATGTCAATTAAAGTTTATATCCTATTTATTATTGTGCAGATTTGCATAAATTTTGATCGTAACAATCAGGCATAGCACTGAATATGGATGAAAACATTTTTTCAAGATGAATTTAAACCATAAGATTATTGATGATGTCCGTTTAGAGTAATAATAGTCTGGCATAAACTCGCTGGAGCTGATCTTTTTTTTTTTTCTGTAAGTTTGCTATGCCGTTCTACCGTAATTTTATGTAGATGTTGTTGGCTGGTATAAAAAAAAATGTTTATGTCAATGTATTTTAAATTTTAGGGTCTGTTTATTTGCAAGGTTAAAATTAAATTTGTATAGAAATATTTTTTTATTAAAAATTGTGAATGATATGAAATAAAATTAGTTATTACGTTGAGATATTGAAGGATGTGATATAAGTTAGTTATTATTTTAGTAATTTGTAAGATATGAAATAAAATTATTTTTTTAATATTAAATTTTATGTGTGATGTGATATGTTAGGTTAAAATTAAATTAAGTTAATTTTTAATTTCAAAATAAATAAAATTTTAATGATTAAATATTAAAGAGGTTTAATTTAAATTTAGTTAAAGTGAATTTGAGTTAAAAAGGTAAACATTAGCCATGCCTATATTAGTTAGGATTGGCTGTGTCAAATATGCGGTATTGAAAAAATTAGATAATTATTTGCACATTAATCAAAAATTTGAATATTATCTGCATGGTATCTTTTTTCATAAAATTTAAGCTACGATGATATCTACTTAAAAAAAAAATTGTAATATTCAAAATGTTAGATACAATATAAATAGCTCTAAAAAAATCATACAAATCTTGACAAGGTAAGCAGATGAGTAAAATTATTGGCACCATTACTAAAAATTTGGTTAATTTAATACTTTTAAATTTTCATTAATTAAATTATTATTTAAGCTTGTTAATTTGGTAAAATATAACATTTTAAAAAAAATCATTAAAAATAATTAGTATTAGTGAAAAATTATAAAAAATAGTTACGTAAAATTTAAATTAATTTGATTCCCTATTTGATTTTAAATTAGTAAAATCTTGATTGTTTAGATCTAAAGAGAGAGAGGGAGGAAGGGGCAGGTAGTCTTCGCATCATTGCCTATCGATGGTTAAATTCTTCGATAATGATAATCTATAGTAGGCAGTGAGAGGGGAGAGATGAGAGAGAGAATAATTTCATAGTTTTATAAAAATTAATAAATTTTATAAAATTATGAAATTTAAATATTAATTTTTTAAAATCATAAATTTACATAATATTAAAATTTAAACTAGAGAACTGGTGAATTTACCCAATTTAATTTAAAGCGGGCCACGAGAAAACGTGAAAAAATAGCTTATTTGGACCCAAATGTAACAAATAAGAAGGGCCAATTGCAATTTTCCTCTCCATTAATATTGATTTTTTTTTTTTTAAACTTTCCCTTCATTTAATCGCCTTGCGATCCCAATTCCGAACTGGGTGGACGACACGGGCATTTCTCCGGCAACCGACACAGGGAAAAGGTGAACTCTCTCTCTCTCTCTCTCTCTCTCTCTCTCTCTCTCTCTCTCTCTCACCCATGGCAATGGAGAAACGAGAAGGTTCTCTCCTTGTGCGAGCGGCGGCAGTAGGAGAATGCACGAGAGCTGCTTCACTTGGCGCGGCGGTAGCGGCAGAAGGAAACCTCTCCCTCTCCCTCTCCCTCTCCATCCCTCCACGCCCTCTATTCTTTCTGACTCTTATCCCTCTTCTTTCCATTCCGATTGGCCTCCAGCCAGCTAGAGAGGCTGTTCTAAATGTGAACCTTCCCCTCGACACAGCTGGAGATCGTTAGTCGATCGAAGCTGGGCGGCTAGAGAGGCGGTTCTGAACCTTCCCCTTCGGCACCAAAGAGGAAAGAGCGTTGCACTCTCTTTTTTTCCCTCTCATTTTATTTGATTGGCTTTGATTCTTTGTATGTCGAATCTCTGTGTGTAATCCATGGAATGCCCCCGTCCTGATTCATGCATGCGGGATCTAGTAGTTATGTGAGCGCATTTCGTGCTTCCCTTAGTTTCAATGCGGGCGAAACCACTAGATGGCCAAAATCTACTTAACGGTGGCTGACATAGCCACCGCGATGTCATCAGGCTGCCGAATTTTCTTCGAAAGTCTCCCTTTCAAGAGTTGATTCGAATCCATCCCCATTAGATCCAGCCATCAGGTTGCTGCAACTCTGAAACTAGGACTTTGGAGGCCTGTTTCCATGGTGAGAGAAGGAAGAAAGCCTCATTGCTGTCAGATCCCACGATTGGTTGATCTCCACCGTCCAATACATTTTAATCTCAACATGAAATTTATATCCCAGTAATTTAACTTGAAGTGGCTAATGCTCGAGCTATAAAGCACGGACATAACACGAGGACACGACACTATGCGACACGACAATACTATAATTTTTCAAAACATAGGACATGGACGCAATATAACGTTTCAAGTACAATAATAATAAAATTAATAATTCATACTTAAAAAATATATAAAACATAAAATAAATTTGAATTTTTAAATATAAATAACTTGTTATTAACACAGAAGTCTTATAGGATTAAGATGAGAATTTGAGGAGAGACGTCAACATTTAAGAGATTTGGCATGTAGGTTTAGGATTCACTTTGCAAGGTGACTGAAAAAATAAGAGAAAATACAATTTTACTTGCTAGAATAACCACAGTGAGCACCACAATAAAAGAAGATAAGAGCTCTTGATATTGAGAATGAAAGAAGGACAGGTGACGCTAAAGTTTCAAACATTTTGCTATTGGTTCTTTTTTGTAAGAGCAGTGAGGGACGAAGAAATTTTATTTAGCTTGGTTAGCTTAGAATTTTAATGTATATTAATTAAAATTTTAATAATAGGAAGATATAAGTTTTTAATTTTATTAGATAAAATTTTAATAATAATAATAAAATTAAATATTAATAAAAAGAATAAAGAAGAGGTAGATGTGTACATAAGTTTTAGTCATACATTTAATAGTATTAAAAATATAATATTAATATTAAATATCTTGAATTCTATTTCATATGTGTCCTTGAAGTATTTTGTCTCAAAAGTGTCTTGCATCTCATAAATATTCTGTATCCCAGAAATGTTCTGAAAGTATTTCAGAAGTATTCTAAAGTGTCCTCAAGTATACTCGCGTGCCTAAGAAATGTCATCTAGTTTTTTTAATATTATTTTATTAGAACACGCCATGTACCGTGTCCGACACGGCATTCTTGTGTGTCCTTGTGTGTCCCCTCGTTTTCATGTGTCGATCTAACACGAACATGATGTGATTTTTTAAAGTTTTCATGCTTCATAGTGCTCGAGTGATGGCCATTGGATCTGGAGCTAATTTAGCCATTTTAATTCCCTGAATAAACTGTTCTCAGCCACACAGGAGCATGCAATCAAATCCCTTTAATATGATATTTCTTAGTCGCCTCCTTCCATTCATAACAAAAAAAGGAATAAAAAAAGCGATACAATAAAGAGAAGGGGCAACATGTCTTTCTCTAACTGACATGCATGCAGGAAGGAATCGATGATGCAATTGGTTGAATGATATACAAAGAGCAACTTGCAGAGAGGGACTGAATATTTGCAAAACTTAAATTATGCTTCAAATTGACATTTAAGGAAGACAAAAAAACATGATTTCATAATGATTTTTAAACTAAGATAGAAAGAAGTTTGAATCCGATGCCCAAGATATTAGAGAACTTTGTTATCAAGTCTATCTTAGAATTAACAATTATGGATGAATATTGTGTTGTTACACAAAACGTTTCCTAAATCCATTAAATTATTTGCAATTACAGGAAGATCCCTCTATTTGAAAATTTTCAAGTATAGAAAGGTGAGCATTTGTAAAATTACCAAGGGGTCCCTTTGAAATATAAAGTTTTCAAATATTTGAAGGTGGGCACTTGTAGAGGTACAATTCAACTTTTATATGTGATATTACAAGAAGATTTCTCTACTTTAAATATGAAATTTTGAGTATTTAAAGGTGAACACATTTCAAGTTACGGGAATGTTCTTCTATTTGAAATATGAAATTTCAAGTATATAAACAAGATCCCTCTACTTGAAACAAATTATCAAGTCTCTAGAGATGAACGCTTATAAAACTATAAGAAGGTCCCTTTAAGATGTGAATTTTCAAGTATACCATGGTAAACACTTGTAAAATTAAATTTGATCTTGGTTCGACATATGCTTGATCCCACATCTACAAACTTCAAAGACAACGAAACTCCTCCACAACCATATCCAAAACCAAACTCCTCCACAACTAGAACCAAAACCTACTTCAAATATTCAAAGATATACCAAACAAAACCAAGTTCAAAATCAAAAGAATACACCTGAGCTCATTTAGATCAATTCCATAGTGAACTAGTCAATCCCTAAAAATATTTGCACTTTCCTAATCACATGATCAATGACATGTAGAGCACATGACCTTTTGTCTGGATGTGAGACTATTTTATCTCCTTTGGCAGTTCCATATGCTGCTACGATTCCAAATCTAACAATAGATTTTTATGCCTTAGAATATGTTGTTAGTGACTTAAATCCTATGACAATAGGCTTCTATACTCTCATTATGCTACCACAACATAACCTATAATGGCAGGCTTTTGTGCCCTTGAATATGTTGTTAATGTTTTTTAAATTGATAGCAAGCATTTATGCTCTAGCTACACTATTACAGTTCAATCACTCTTGTGATAATAGGCTTCTATGCCCTTACCATGCTATTATATTTTTCCCTTCCCCTTATATTTACGATAACTACTTCTTTAATAGGATCTGTGAATCAACTATGTTAGACTTATAATAGCTCATGCCATCAGTCACTGTAGTTGATTTTTGATGTTGCTGTACTACCTTTCTCCTATTAGCTTGTGATAGGTTTGAGTATAAGTTTCTTCTATATCTGATTGAATCTGTGGGCTAATTGCTTCTTTTTTTAAGTTAGAAATTACTTGTTCAGTTAGTCGTAAGTTGAAGACATGTCAAGAAGAGTCCCATTCCGACGCCCAGCCGACTCTGGAGGCATTCCTTTGGTTGGTTCATTGAATCAAAAGACAAAAACTTCACCACTTTTATCCATCGGCCTCATTGTGGTGGTAAATGAAGCAAATTTTGATTTTTAGCTTGTTTTTTACATTCATGCCTGAGTTCAGTTAACATGCGTATTTTTCAAAAATTACAGGGTGCTATTCTTCTACTTGGTTATTCCTACAGCAGATCAGGTCCGTATTCCTTCCATGATACATGCTTGAGGAATATCTTCTGTTATCATTTTGCCTTCATTTGCGATTAAACATATGGCTGTTCCCATTGGACTTTTCTGATGATGTATCTTCATTTCTGATAAAGTTACGTGCTGTGGTGGCTCCATGTGAACTAAAATTAGGACTTTTCCTTGTTATTAGGTGGATCTACAACTCTAAGAGAATCTATTGGTGGTGAAGGTAGAACCTTTATTTGTTTCAATTATAGCATTGTTTTGTTATTTACTACAGAGCCCTGACTTCTGTTTACATTTAACCTTGTGTCCCTGCGACTGTTATACATCATCCTTCCTAAACTATTTCAACACATTTTTGTAGAACTTCCTTGATTTATTTATTCGTTATAGCTATGTACTGCATTATTAAAATTAAGTAGTTATGATCTAATCAATTTCAGTTATGATCTAATTATTTTCATTGCTAACTTCCTTTGCTCTGAATTTGATGTCAGCATATTAACTACTGTAAAACTTTCTGGATTTGTAACGATGTTTGTATCTGTTTTAGTAATCAACATGACACCAGATCAAGTAGTTTTTTGGTACTTGTTATACAAATGCAAACCCCTTGAATTTGAAACTTCACGGTACTTCTGGTTTATTAAAAATACCCATTTAACTTGAAGCTCAAACTGCAGCTCCACTAGCTGGACTATACAGCAGGCAGAAAGTTGAAGCCACCCTGGCCTTTTAGCATTTCTGTGTGACTCGTGGGAAGTCTATTTGCAATCTGATAGTTTGTAGTTAACTCCACATTGGCAATACATTATCCAATGTATTCTTCTCGAGTCATTTAATATGTTATTTAGAAATTTTCTTGTCTGTCCATGATTGTGCTTTGAAGTTTGTATGTACATATTTTTCTGAAATGTTATCTAGAGCTTTATAATTTGGTTACGTTTTACTTGCCCTTTTTTCTTCTTTTTCACAGCTGATATAGTGGCATTACAAAATGATAGTTACTGGATTTTCTTATACATCTGTCAAGTCCAGAAATTTTAGTTTTACACTTTTTTCTCTTTCTCACCATCTTATGCAGCTCTTTTATTGTTCATTTCCTGCTGAAATATTTTGTGTATCTACACAAAGAAAGGGCAATATATTTTTCTTCTCCCAAAGAATGTTCAACAATTTGATGTTGATTTCTGTTGCTATTTTTGCTTCTAAGCATACGATCTTCTGGGGTCATTAGTTGCCAATGATGTCTGGACTGTTTAACTTTATTGCTTTTGATTTTACCTATTTGTTGTTAATACGTAGCTATAGCATTTTAATTCCAATAATCAAAGTTCTATGTAATATCCAGTAGGATGCCATGTGACATTGATGAATAATGGTGCTCAATTGCTATAAGGTAGCACACTCTTGTTATTGTGTATTAGTGAATTGAGCAAATTCTCCAAATAAGCTTTCCTTTTGTGGCTTGCTTTTCGATGTACTTTTTGGATACCCTTTACAATAGGATCACCGTTAGATTCTGGAAGGTTTCTGTGTATTGAAATGCAAAGGTAGGGACCTGAAGTGAAAATCTAGAAACTCTAGTTGTTCTTTTTAAGAGAAGATTTTTTTTTTTAAAACAACTAGCCACCATGCCCTAGCGGACTTCAGTCACCTCACCATTCCTTGAGTTCTATTCTATTTCTTTCTTCCAAATCTTCAATTGTGGTATAAGCCTTCATTTGATTTCATTTATAACCATTTAATTGATCTTTAATTGAAATTATCTCTAATATGTTTTGTTTGATTTTGGTGCAAATTCAATTATCAGAATTTTTATTGAGAGTGAATTACTGTCAGAACTAATTTTGAGAGATTTGTTTTTATTTCTAAACTTTGAATTTGAATTACTTAAGGAAATAACAACCTATCTTGATAAGTTCTAATTTGGCAGCTATTCATTTGAATTCGAATTTAAAATTTGTTCATTCGCAAGATTTGAGATTTTTTTTTATCATCACATAATAATGTTAAAAGTTACAAGGCTTATTTGAGATAATGTTTTGATTAAATCCTTGATCCGATCTTGGGTTTTGCTGTGGAGTTGAATGAGCAGATCAATGGGGTTTAGGGTCTCTCCCCTCCTGATGGCCACATATATCTACTGAGGGTGTTTTGGTTATTCCTTCTCCTACATCGCCAAAAGCTTTGTTGGTAGAAAGGAAAGAGGCCATGGAAGAAAGAGGAATACGCGTGCTAAAAATTCATAAGTTTCACAGCACTACTTGGAAAAAATCCCCTTTTACATAGGCTACCTCCCTATTTATAGCTATTATTGGGTTCAGTTTTACATCTGCTTCTATCCATTAACCCAATCAAACTTTGTCTTTCCAACCATCCTCCTTAATTTTTGGTCACTTTACAACCTAGGGCATTAACTTCATGCATTGTAAAGTTGAATATGTTTCCCCGTGCCTCTGGCACTTCACACATGCCCTCTTTTCTAGATGGTGGGGCCTTGGTATTTTCTTGCACAACTTTAGTATAAGTTTATGCAGTTTTCTTAAGACTCTTAACAGGTTTAGTTGCCTTCATTTGTGGCAGTTCTTCAAGAACCTTCCCATTGCCCGAGGCTTCTTCTTCTCATGTTTGTTGCAGTTACTTTTAGTGAACTCTGGAATTCCTTCAGTTAAGCGGCTCACCTTCAACTCCCCTGCATTTCATTTCATAGAAACCTCCTAGTGCATCCCAAGTCTTCCCTGACATTGCCTCCCTCCCTTTTCTCTAGGGTTTTCTTCATTGATCTGCAATTTCATCGGATATCAAGTTATTTCTTTTCTTTCCCCAAGGTTTCTTGGATAGGGGTTTCTCTTCTTGAGGTTGCTAACCCTGTGGTTCTTTTATTCTTGGCTCTTGTCGCTAGGATTTCTTCCTTAACTCCCTAGGCTTGGCTTGGAATCCCATTAGAGTCATCTGAGGTTACTGTTAGATTTCTCAACACTAGGCTTGAATTAACCCTTGATCTCAATTCACATATTACATATACATTTGTCATGCATCACCTATCTGCTAAGAATGGATATTTTTATTTACTTCTAATATTCTCTTGCGAATATCTTCTAACTGAATTAGCATAGTGTCACTATCATCAGCTATAATTTTTTAGATTTCGAGTTCTTTATTTTGTTCTTTGCCACATCCTTAAAAGATGTACACATTGCTTAGATACATGTTATCCTTTTCATTATGCATTTGCTAAGGATTTTATCTAATAAAAATGGCATTGATAGCCACTAGACATTTTCCTCAGATGTAGCCACGTGCCTATTTGGTTCCTATACCATTTTGATCATACTAAAGATCAAAACAGTTTATTAATTGTGAAGCAACAAAACATAGTAAAAAATTAATTTTTTCACCTTACATAATTTTTAATGTAAAAAAAAATTATTTTATTTTACATCCTACACCATTAGCAATACAATAATCAATTTTATTTTACATCATATACAATTTTTAATATAACTAACTTTATTTTCTATCATACATATGTCTTAAGGTAATCTCATAATTTTCATGATCTGATTAAATTGATCTCCTTACCAAACAGGTGAGTTCATTGGTTTGGGAATGTTTATTGTTATGAATATTATCGGTGCTATTATCATCTTTCATTTGATAACTTAAATATTGTCGGTGCTATTATCAACTTCATAATTTTCTTATTTCTTCTTTTTGTGAGAGATTTTTATATGATTCCCTTTTGGGCAACATCAAAATTTTATTTTTTGTTTTCTAAATGAGCTTTTTGTTAGGGAAATATGGGATGTAATGTATATTCTTGCACCATTATTATATTGAATTTAAGGTCTTATAGTTTCCTATAAGACCTATTAACTTTTTCATTCTCTATTATATTCTTGCACTATTATCTCTTTTGTTTTTTATTTATCAGTTTCGGTTTAAGCAGCTTTTTGAATCAAATTATTTTTGTTGCGAATAGGTATTTCATCGTGTACATTAGAAGTGCAGCATGCTATACCTATATTGAAAAAGGTATATGGTGATAGCATGCGGAAAGTTTTACATGTTGGCCCCGACACTTGTTCAGTGGTTTCTAAGTTGTCTAATGAAGAAGGCACAGAAGCTTGGGGTGTGGAACCATATGATCTGGAAGATTCTGATAGCAATTGCAAGAATCTAGTGCGAAAGGGCATTGTTCGTGCAGCAGATATTAAATTTTCGTTACCTTACAGGCCAAAGTCGTTTTCCCTGGTTATAGTCTCAGATGCAGTGGATTACTTATCTCCAAAGTACTTAAACAAGACCATGCCAAATCTGGCACGGGTTTCCGCAGATGGTCTGGTGATTTTTGCAGGTATGTTCAGATTTTTTTTTTAATGCCATTTTCAAGGGGAGGATTGTATGTGCTATATCATTTAAACAAGTAGTATGAAATTTAATGTGGTAATATCTATAAATCAATCCAATACTCAAAAACAAAAAAAGTTCTGGAAGGGCTGCCTAAAGTTGGTTCTTTCTAATATATATGGAAGTACATAAACCATGAGCGTAGGTGTTTGCTATCAGAATGCAATTCTGTTTATAGTAAATTTTCTTCTTGTTACATCTGCTGTCTGTGCTAAAATCATACATACTGCATTGATCTTCTCAGAAACATCCATATTCATCAATATGAAGTGTTTTGCACATCCTATACCCTCTGATTCTTGTATACTTGTGCTGAATTAGATGATGCTTTTGAAGGCAGAGATTAAGCCAGATATGTTTTATTACATGTAATAGGTTGATGTTATATTGACCAAATACAATTTTACATCCCATGAACTTGCTTTGTATTAGGTTTACTTGGAAAGTAAATCCTATATGCATTATATGTCTCATTTGGGTTCTTTTGTTGTAGATCCTTATTCGTCCTTGTTTGGCACAAAGGGCATTTTGGGCCTTTTGCTTTTTTTTTAAGCCCATTTTGGGATTTGGGAGTTGAAGAAAGTTAGTGTTTGATATGTGGCCCAATAAAGTCTAATATAAATAATATATCAAAATATTAAATACTCAAAATCAATCATATTACAAACAATAAAAATATTTTATATAGATGACATTATTTTTTATTATGGATGACTTCAAGTTGGGTTCGAGCAAGTCGGGTTTAACTTCAAATTGTAATTTTCATTTTTTAGTCAACTTCAATGTGATCCTTCTAAATTTTTTTTAGTTCATTTTTTAGTTAAATTGAGTTTAATTTCGAGCTATATTGTTTCTATAAAAATATATATTATAATTTAATTAACTCAATTGTGATTCATTTCTTTTTCAGTCATTATAAGATAATTATATACGAAAATCATAACATATCATTTATTTGTTTAAAATTTATGAATATATCTGTTTAAATATATTCTTTACAAATACTTTTTATTTTGTGTGTTAAATATTGCTAATAATGTCACGTTTTACGAGATGATAATATTAAGAGACTATTCCAATCAATAGTTGACATATGAGAGGCATGACCTCGCAAATTTCTTGCAACACAATTTTTTGAATTTGAATTAACTGAACACATTCTCAAAATTTTAAATTATAAAAAGACAAAAATACCCCTCTCCTTTCCCACCCTTGATAGTGCTGCAACAGGCGCTGCTGCCAGACTTCTGCGCATGCCAAGTGCACTGCTCGTGTGGACTGCATCCAGGCGAGCGAATGGCCGCTGCGGCGGCCACGCATGCAAGCCGGCAGCGCTGCGGCTGACGCGCATGTGCCGCTCGGTAGCGCACGCTTGCCGTGCACACTTCCCAGTTGCGGCTTGTGTGCGTCGCCGTCGTGCGTTGCCGGCCCGCGCACATGTTGGTCATGGTGCGGCTTGCTTGCGCCCAGGCCATGTGCGTGGTTGCCTCGCGTTGCTGGGTTGCATTCGTGTTGGCAATAGCGTGGCCTGCGTGCGAGTCCACGGCTGCGAGCGCGATGTTTGCGGGCGATCTTCTAGCGCACAGCGCGAGCGAGGCTGCAGTGCGTTGCCAAGATCCACTTTTTTCCCATTATCGGACTGTATTGGGACCCACATTTGAAATGGCCTTTGTCTTTGTGCCATGTAAGGCTTTTGTTCTGATGGCGTATATCCTTAGGATTGAAGATGTACAAGAAAGGCCTTTTGAATTCAAATTACATTTACGTGCAGTGGGTAGAAAACTACCTAAAGCTGACCTCAGATGTTTGAAATAGCATTTTAACTGATGATGATAACTGTTATGCTCTTAATATTCATTCCTGTTTGTGTGTTTAGGCTATCCGGGCCAACACAGAGCCAAAGTTACCGAATTTCCAAAATTTGGAAAGCCAGTATGTCCTAAATCTCCTTGCATTTCTTGTCATCTCCACATTTATACTTTACATCAGCATTTATTATCGTTTCTGAATTCCCATTTCAAAAGGCAAAATTACGAAGTGCAACATGGTGGATGCGCTACTTTCTTCAAACCGGTTTCGAAGAGAATGAAGCTGCAGCAAATAAGTTTGGGCAAACTGCGGCCAAAATGTCATACAAGCCTAACTGCCAAGTTTTCCACCTTACTTCATAAACTCATAATTCTCCATGCTACAGAGCTGATTCATTTCTTCCTTTCCTGGCAAATTGTATTAGAATATAGTAAGTTGTAAGATATGAAAGTGCTTGATTGATTGGATGCTAAAATAAGATGGCTGATGTTAAATAAGACAGTCTCGGCCGTTTATTTCTTGTTGTTAATAAAAACAGAACCTTGTTCTGTCTAATTTTTCCAAAGGCAGGAAACTTTTGTTCCCTTTTCCTGCCTGTTTTTATTGTGATTTATTCTCTTATGATTATAATTATGAATTTGTTTTGCTCAATGTTTGGCAAGGTTATCCTTTACTGAGTGAGGTTATCCTAGTTTCCCATGGCCATAGCTAGCCTACCAGGTTTTACTTGAGATATTTGTGCCTCCTTTTTGAAAATTTATTAAGTTCGGTGCTTAGCCACTAAGTGCCACCTTTGATTGGGTGCCAGATATTTCACGCATTGTACCAAAAAATTGCTCCTCTTTTTCCTACTCGGGTCATCCTCAACTGAGACCGTTTCAAAATAAGCTCAAGGGGGGTGTCGAGATTCAATCCGACTTTCCATTAAAAAAAAAAGATTCGATCTGACTATTATTCAATGTAAATCTGACTTAAAATTCTTGATTTGGGTTGATGCATTCAGGTTTCTTAATGAATTCAAGTTTAGCGTATGATTGGGAAAATTTAAGAGTTGTGTGTGTGAGCCTGGAAACCAATTCTTACTAAAACATCTACAAATGATAAGTGATGATTTGTGTTTATTTGATTACATGATCTTAATAGTAAATCTTCATAAATTAGATGTTTATTGCACAATTTAACAGTCATCTTTCATTATCTTTGTGATTTGTGTTGTAATATAACCTTTTACAAATAAACAAACATGCTTTTCTAATGAGTTTTTATGTCTGTGAACTGGTTTTTCTGTGCCGCCTTTCATATTATGTCCATTTCATTTATGCTTTCAATGTTTGATCAGTTCCCATATTCCAATATCAGTTATTCAACATTCAGATTATTATGTTTATACTTTATACCCTAAAATATCATAATCTAAGAATGTACTTATATAACTAGAATAAATTTTTTTGTATATAATCAGAAAGTTTGGATCAGAAATATAATTAGAAAGAACTTTGGAAAATATTATTGTAAGCTCGAAAGGTACCCTTAAAAAGAACATGAAATGTAGGACTTGGAGTTTGATTCTTCCATTTTCATTTGGTGATGAGAAATTGAGCATTTTGTTCGATAAAAATTACCCAATTAAGGTATAATTATTCACATATCACATAAATTTTCATGTATTACATCACATATATTTTTTTTATAATCTATAGTGTAAATTTTGTGAAGAAAATGTATGTGATATAATTTTAAAAAGTTGATGTGGCATGCAGGAAAATACCCCTAAAATTAAATTAGAATTCAAACTCCTTTTCAACCGCTCCCACTTTTTCCATTTTGGGCACCGTTAATTATTTCCCCCCTACACGTTGAAATGGTTGAGCGATTCACAGCCCTCCTCCTTCCTCACGGACCTCACCCTTCCATTATCGTCTTCAACTTTTTCTTCGTGCGCCTACTGAGACAAGACTCTCTCGTTATTTGATGATTTTCCTGCACGAGATTAGCTGTCAGAGATGCTCGCAAGGGGCAAGCAAGAGGATCACGAGCCGCTCTACTTCGAGCTCAATACCGGAGCGATGATACCAGCCGTCGGACTGGGGACGTGGAAGGCTCCGGCAGGAGAAGTGGGTCGCGCCGTCGTCGCTGCCGTAAAGGCGAGATCTTTTGTTGCTAATATTGAAGAAATTTAATCTAAAACATCATTTTTTTTTTGGGAGTTTCTATACCTG
This sequence comes from Apostasia ramifera, assembly GCA_019297695.1. Lineage (NCBI taxonomy): Eukaryota > Viridiplantae > Streptophyta > Magnoliopsida > Asparagales > Orchidaceae > Apostasia > Apostasia ramifera. The sequence continues at coordinate 35,575 of JAEMOT010003984.1, forward strand.
CTGCTCCGTTTTAGATGTCATCATTTTGAAGCAATTGACACATTTTTCTACTTCAGGCGGGTTACAGGCATATCGATTGCGCCAGAGTTTACGAAAACGAGAAGGAGGTGAAAATTTTAAACCGTAAAAATGTTATAAAAAGGAAGACATTTTCGTTCATTAGTTGGACTAAGAATCCAAAACAGCCACCTTTATGAGTTATTGGCAGCCATTCCCATTCTTTTGGTGCAGGTTGGGGCTGCCATCAAACAACTGATTGCCAACGGAGTGGTTAACCGCAAATATCTCTGGATCACCTCCAAACTCTGGTGAGCTGCAGATCAGAGTTCAATTAGACGAGCCGATCGATCAGCCATTGATGGAGATCTGTTTGAGAGATTTGTATATAATGTTTCAAAAGTGCAACAGGTGCAGCGACCATTCCCCTGGAGACGTCTCCAAAGCTCTGAGCAAAACGTTAGAAGACTTGCAACTAGATTACATTGATCTCTACCTCGTAAGAATATATAAGATCGATCCGATTCTTCATTAAAAGATTGATTTTGATTAAGGTGGCTCCGCAGATTCATTGGCCGATCAGGACGAAGCCCGGATCGCAGCGATTCGAGGAGGGAGCCATGGTGCCGCTCTGCCTGCCGGAGACCTGGAGCGCCATGGAGGGTCTCTATGCTTCCGGCCAGGCTCGCGCCATTGGAGTGAGCAACTTCTCGAGCAAGAAGCTTCAGGACCTCCTCGCACATGCGAAGGTCCCGCCGGCGGTCAACCAGGTGGAGTGCCATCCCGTCTGGCAGCAGCCGGCGCTCCACAACTTCTGCAAATCCACCGGCATCCATCTATCGGTCAGCGTGTGATGTTAATTCAGCTCAGCGTTAGGGATTTATCAATCCAATTCCCTCCTTTTTTTTTCTCTCTTTTCAATTTTAATTCATATTTCAAGCCTGATTTACATATAACAAAAATAATCACGCCTAGTCCCACAAATTAGGTTCATTCAAACATGTTATTAATAATTTTTTTTATCATATTTTTTTTAATTTTTTTTTTCTTTACATAGATGAAATTTAATAAATTTTTTTACTGTAACTTTTAACAACTTATCATTTGTATATTCAAATATACCGAAGAGAATTTAATTTAATATTATATTATATATATATATATATCATAATATTTATATGTTATTTTTTGTAAAATTATTTATATATATCATTAAATTAAATAATTTTTTTAAGATAATATAACATCTGAAATTAAACAGCATTAACTTGAAGTATAACTTATATTACACCATAATTTGAGATTTTTTTGACTGGCCAAATTAGGAAAACATTCCTGTTTTGATCTCATATATCAGCAATTCCAATTTAAACCTAAATTACACTTAAGTTTTTAAATTTAGAATATAATATCACATAATTTTATAATTTTAAAAATTTAACATCTAGATTTTTAATCAGATATATATACATATATATATATATATCAATCAAATTTATTTTTAGATTTTTTTAAATTAAAATTTTATAAAATACCTAAAATACTGTTTTCTCTTTTCTATTTCCTTTCTTTCTCTCGCCTCTCTGGCTTGCCCGTACTACATCTCTCTCTTTCTATCTCTTTAGTAGCGACCTCGAGCAGTGGGACGCAACAACATGCCAGCCGACCTCCAACGAGCTCTCAGCGGGGAGTCATGACCTCATTGGCATTGCGAAAACAAAGAGTTTCCTCAATTTTGAGGAGATCATAAGATCTGGGATATTATATCCTAACTTTAACAATGCATTAGGGTTTTAATACAAGTGTCTCACTTTAATTTAAGGTTAACAACAATCATTTAATTTCTTTAAAAAACTTAAAAATTGCTTAAAACCCAAGCCTAACACAATTAAAATCTAGGTCCAACAAATAGAAATAAGTTAAATCTTAAATTACAAAGTTTTAGAGGTTTAAATTTTAAATTTTAAATTACAAAGTTAAAATGCTTCGTTTTATGTTCATAAAATTGCAGGCTTATTCTCCCTTGGGATCGCCGGGGTCATGGATCAAAGGCGAAGTGCTCAGGGAGCCGGTGGTGGTGCAAATAGCGGAGAAGCTGAATAAATCGCCGGCGCAGGTGGCGCTCCGGTGGGGGCTTCAGAGCGGTCACAGCGTGCTACCGAAGAGCACAAGTGAAGATCGAATCAGAGAGAACTTTGACCTTTTCAGCTGGTCTATACCTCCAGATCTCTATGCCAAGTTCTCTCAGATCGAGCAGGTAACTAATTATAACTTGAGAAATTAAAGATGCTATTTTTATTTTTGATCAAATCTGACGCCGAAAGTGATAAACTGGTATGATGTGGGTGAAGTAGATGAGGCTGCTGCGAGGTGAATTTGCCGTTCATGAGAGTGGGAGCCCTTACAAAAGCCTGGAAGAGCTTTGGGATGATGAGATTTGATGAAGAAGTTGATGATTCTCAGACGAACTGCTATCTACTACTTCAGATCCCTGTACAAGTTATAAGGATAGAACTGGTGCCAAAAAAATTGTAAATCTAAAGGTAATTTGTCTCCAGATGTACTATTTTTAGAATTTGAGATGATATTTTTCACCTCCAACAGAAATCAAGAGTATGAAATTTTCTTTGAGCTGACACGGTTCAAATCAGAGAGGTTTCTCAGAAGTTTGGTGTAGCCAAAAAGGTATTATCAAAAATCTGTGTGCTTCGACGAACTGTCATCTTAGATTAAGTCATCTCCGAATTTTATCAGGCCACACAAGTTATGTATCTCGAACAAAAAATTGAACTCGCCAGCGCCAACAAAGATTGCTTAATGGAAAAAACTATGGCAGTTGCAAGCACAGAATCTGGGAAGTTTAGGAGTGGTGGAATCTGTATGGAGTGCGGTTCATACAATCCACAGAGATCATGCATTACAAGTTTGTAAATTACTGCAATACAATAACTTACCATATTTACAGTTTTGGTTGTACTGCTGTGACTTATTTGTGGATATCACTAAGCATGAAAGCTATACGGACAAATTCATGATTGCCTCTCCCTCCTATCAAGATTTGGGTTTTGGGATCTCCCCCTCCCTAATGTGATATGTAACCACCTATGTCATTGGGAATCCTCATCCTGGACATGATTTGAACAAAGGAAACATATCACAACTGGGGTCTCGGTCCTGACACAAGACGTGTTCTAGTAGTTGGATTCATCACCGCTACCAAACTCCATCAGGAATATTTGGGTGAGGTATGCCTCCCATTGAGTTGTTATGTATCTTAGTAGTTAATGGTTTGGTACTTTAGTAGTTAATACATAAGCTACAACCAAATTTCAAGGAAACTGCCACAAAGCGGTGTGGAGTCCAAAGAAGCTGCTGAAATTGAAGTCGAAGAGTGGAAGAGACTGGATAAAAGTGCAGCCAGTCTTATTTAATTGTGGTTTAAAGACACCTTAACTCTTCCTCATTGAAGAAGAGGAGACATTTCTAGCACTAAGAAGGAAGCTGGAAAGACTATGAGAGGAAGACTGCAAGCAACAAAACATTCCTAATTAAGAAGCTCTAAAACAAGAAGTTGAAGGAAGATAATGTAGCCTCTAAGCATTTAAACGAGATGCAGTGTTGGGGTGAGCAATGAATGTGATCGAGTGAATGGTTTGGCAGGTATAATGGCCACTACTGGCCCATGAACCAACGTGTCTACCATAATTTGGGTTGGGTGGCCACTAGCTAAGTGAGTTCAACTTATAGTGCAGTAGGTACATAATATAATAAGTGAAATGATTACACCCTTTCTATTAGTCTAAACTTTTAGAATAGTAAAAGCATGATATTTATTAACAAGGAAGGAAAAATCGAGGTTTAACACCTTGATAAAGGTCCGAGATTTAAATCTCCCAAATCTTGATAAGCCGAAGAAAAGTTCGATGATCATGACTAGGTTTAGTAAATCTTGTGTGGGCTTATCCTTTAATAAAAAAAAAAAACCTCAAGAAGGAATCTCTACTGTGGAGAGTTCATAGAAATAGCACTTCAAGCGAACCACTACTGCAAAGATTCCAGTGGTGGAGGTCAGCAAAGAAGCCCAATGATGCACACAGTTTGCCATCTAAGAGAAGTTCAACACTTCAAAAGTCTTTCATAAAAAAACTACTTCAGAAGTCTTCGTGTAGACGAAAAAAAAAATAGAGAAGTTAGTGTTAAAACTATTGGTGCTCACCAACCCCCCTCATAAGCTTGAGCTAATAGGAAAATTGTAACTAATATTTTAATATATTACTTATAAACACAACATCCATAAGATTTAAATATAACTTGGCCGATATGGACCTGAACACTTTCCCAACAATGCCACCCCTTCTATGGGATTCAAACTTGTAACCTGTTATGAAACCAAATTTAGGATCTTAGATGCATCTCGAGGGTAGGAAAGGGGTTTGACTTGATTGCCTTTTTAATAATTAAAAAAAATGCAAAAGTCTCCACCTTAGTCCAATCAGACATCTTGAGAGCCTCAGCTCTACAAAAGAAAACTTTTCAAGTTTTCCACAGAAAATAGGTGGAATATATTTTTAATTTCAGATCAATTTTCAAGTATTCTAGAAAAGTAGAACAAGAAACAGAGCTCACATAATTCTATCAGCAGCAAGGAAGGTCTGTCCATCTGAGCTTTTTAATGAAACCAAAAAGTTCACTGCTTCTATCGACCTAACATAGAGAACCACCTTATATAGCTTCCCCTTCCTTTATAATGTCTACTCTACTATCTCACTAGGAAACCCCCGAAAATGTTCATTAAAACAATCTCCTTTTGACTGGGGTATTAGAAAATTTCTTTTACACCACTACACCACACTTCTACAAGGCTTCACTTACCTAGTAACCTTCTCCACTTTGCTCACAACCTGAGCCATACTTTCCATCACTCTAGATCCACTCTCTAGAATCATTCTTCACTCAAAGGAGGACACACACACACACTCTCTCTTCTCTCTAGAAAGCATGAAAAAAGAAAACCAAGAAAAAAAGTAATAAAAGCACAAGTAAAGATCACGACATCACCTCTCTTTTCATAGGATTGATCCTGGAATGTGAGAAGAAAAGTGAAGCACCTCTAACAGAGTTGAGCAGCACTTGAAGTAGAAGATCACTTAGCCGGATTGCTCTTAATTACTTCTAGGTAGATTTAAAACGTTCTTCAAGTGTGATCCTCTTAATTACTTAGCCGGATCACTCTTATTTTTGCGAAAGTTAAACTGATAAGCATGTAAAAATTCGTTTCCAATATGAATATGAACAATGATCAAGTGCTGTACATGAGGCCGAATCCCTCTGATTATCACCAGTAGTCCAAACATGAGCAAGCGCCATCCCTAAAATGATGAAACCTGTTAACATCTCTCACTAGAATCTCTCTTTTAGTGAACTTTGAAATGAACTTGGTCAGTGAATGGCAGTCTTCGCACAATCTAAGGTTCTTAGTGATCCGGATGACCTCCCCCTTCCCGCCACGGATGAGCCCAAATGCCAGAGCTAGCTTTTCACTGTGGCCCATCACAATCTTCTCCTTCTCGTCCGGATCCAGATCATAGAGAACAACTCTGGTGTCAGGCGTATAACCCATCCCCTTCACCTCCTTCACCAACTTGGCCAGCAACGCATGAACCTCTTCCGTTTGCGGATTCAATCCGTCAACAGATACAAATGAATACAACTTCTTCTTCACCTCAATCCAGCTGCAACCATGCAGCTTCTGGAGCTCCCTCTCTTCCAAAAGCTTCCTCACTCTGTTCACTTCTTCCCACATCTTAGCTTCGGCGTAAATGTCGGCTAGAAGTACGTAGTTGCCGGCGTTCTTGGGCTCAAGTTCAAAAAGATGAGAGCTTGCTTTCTCTGCAAGCTCTATGCTGCCATGAATCCTGCAAGCTCCGAGAAGGGAGCCCCACACAGTGGGACCTGGCTCGAACTCCATCCCTTCTATGATCTTTGCGGCCTCGTCTAGTCGGCCAGCACGACCAAGAAGATCCACCATGCAGGCATAGTGTTCAGATTCAGGAATCAGATTATGCTCCTTCTCCATCGATTCTAACAATCTCCTTCCTTCTTCCACAAGTCCAGCATGGCTGCAAGCACCCAGGACGCTCACAAAGGTGATTAAACTCGGCGTAATTCCTTCCCTGATCATCTCTTCAAACACCTGAATCGCTTCATTCCCAAAACCATGAACCCCGTATCCCGAAATCATAGAGTTCCATGTAACAACATCCTTTGACATCCTCGAATCAAAGATGCGACGCCCAGCATCCAGATTTCCACACTTGATGTACATGGAAATCAGAGCATTCACCACTGAAACAGTAGAATCAATCCCTCGCCTGAGAACATAACAGTGCAACAGCTTCCCCTGCCCCATGGCAGCGAGCCCAGCACAAGCTTGGAGGACGCTGACCATCGTCACAGAATTGGGCACAATTTCAGGGTTCCTCAGCATCATTCCCCGAAAGATCTCCAACGCATCGAAATGCCTCCCGTTCTTCGCGTAGCACGCAATCATGGCGCTCCAGGAAACCACATTCCGATGCGGCATTTCATCAAACACCTTCCGGGAACAAATGACTCCGCCAATCTTCCCATAGCAGTCGACAAGGGTCGTCGCCACATGAATCCTCGAGTCATAACCGGCCCGGATCGCATGGCCATGAATCTCCCGCACCCTGTTGAATACCACGGACTCAGGCAGGCAGGAAGCCAGGCAGGCCTTGAGCGCGTATGAGTAGGAGAAGCTATCGGATGAAACTCCACTGCGGCCTATATCTCTGAACAGAGAGAGGGCCTCCTCGACCTCATCGGCGAGGAGGAGGGCTTTCAAGAAAGCGTTCCAGACGAAGATGGTTTTCTCAGGAGTTCTGTCGAACACGTGGCGGGCGTCGTCGATGGAGCTGAAATTGGAGTACATGTCGATGAGCTTGGTGGAGAGGAAGGGGTCGTGATCAAACCCGTCGTCGATGAGGTGGCGGACGATGGCCGGAGCGTAGGACCTGGCGTTTTGACGGGTGCATGCAAGGATGAGGAACTCGTAGGTGCGCTGGGTGGGATTGGGTTCTTGGGGTATGAGCTTCAGGGCTTGCCTGAGATTTCCCTGCTTGCAGAGGGACTGGATTAAGTGGTTGTAGTTGTTGGTGGAGGGGGAATGAGAAGGCTGCGAGTGTGCTGGGTGGGAGGACAGGGAGCAAAAGAGGGATCTGAGAGAGAACAAGTAGGGAGAAGAGTTGTAGTACTGGAGATGAGGATTGGGAGGCTTTGGGATGAAAGAGGGTGCGGTGAGGAACGGATGCTTGCCGGACGTTCCCATTGTTGCCCTGTAAGAAACTGGAAGAAGAGTTAATATTATGAAGGCACTTGTACTTAAAATTCATACCTCAAAAAATAGAAAAAAATAAATAAAAATAAAATCACTGCAACCAAAGAACTGCAGAATTAAACAGAGGATGATTAAGCAGCATTAATTGGTTGATCAACAACCCAGAAAACAATTATATATTAACTAGAAAATTAGCAAAATCACTGTATATATTAGTTAAGGGCCCAAGCATCTTCGACGATGAATTACATGCTCAGAAAGAAGCTTTTTAATTATCAATATCTTAATTACTCAATAATTATTTTTTTAATCAGAGTAATATCCGGCTTCGTCAACTATTGACCCATTGCCCATGTCATCATCTCCTCCTTCATCCCACTGGGCATTTGACCAGAGCAAAGGACCGTAGGCCGCGAGCCTCCCGTCGAAGCGGAGGACGGCCACGTACTTCCCCCTCTCCCCTTTCCTGCCGCTGCTCCACAGCCGCTTGCTCCCGTGCTTCACCATCAGCTCACCGTTTGACTCCAGCTCAACAAAGCAGGAAGCAGCCTTCGTGTTCGTCTGCCACAGCGTCCTCCCAGTCCTCGTGCTGTTGATCTCCAGATTGCACCGGCTCAGGCCGAGCTCGTATTCCCTGTACTTGAGCTTCTTCCCCGGCGACAGCCGCCAGTGGCCGCCGGACTGCAGCACGTACTCAGTCGACACCACCGGCCGGCTCAGCTCGTGCACTTCCTCCTTCTGATTGTTGCTCACCCACCGCCGCTGGCCGTAGATGCCGATGCGGCCGGCGCCGTCGAGCACGAGGGCGTATTTCCCCTTCTTCGCCTTCTTGGCGCTCGTCCACAAGATGTAGTGGACGTTGCGGCGCACGACGAGCTCGCCGTTCTGCTTCAGGACGGCGTAGCAGCTTCCGGCGCCCGCCGTGGTGTTGGCTGTAGTGTTGGTCTTGGTGTTCCACGCCGGCTTGCCGCCGTGGTAAAGCACGAGGTCGCAGTTCGACTGCATCGCGAGGTGGTTTGGCCCGTTGGTGAGGTTCTGACCCGCCATGAGCACCTCGCCGTTGTAGAGGACGTAGTCGCCGGCGATCAGTGGCGTGAACAGTAAAACGTTTACAAGTACTACCGCTGGGATGATGATAAAGAAGCCTGTTTTCAATGTGGTGATGGCGGCGGCGGCCATTTTTGAGCTGCCCTGCTCCTGCTCATGGGCGCGCTTTGCTCCCATAAATATTGGTTCCAGCTAGGTCCATCTTTTAGTATGCACGTGTTTCATGAATGCTTCACACGTGTGACAGCTACGGCGGCATCCAACGGCTGCGGTGTACGTTTCAGGAAAATAATTATAATTAAATGGAATTATGAAGAAATAGTCATCCAGGGGCAAAGCATCCGATAACGGGGAGAGTGATCTTCGTTGAATTCTTATTTAATTTGGGTTTTTACGCGTCAAAATTGTAATTTTTTATTTAAATACTTTAAATATATATATATATATATATATATATATATATATCATAATTATTTTATTATAATATTATATGTTTCATTCAGATTCATTTAAATTTATATATCATAATAAATATTTAAAAACTTATATTTCACCATAAAAAGTTTATGATATCATGGTACATAAAATATAATTAAAACTCAATTTTAATAGAATGGATGAAATTTTAAAATTAAATGTCAGATATGCAATTTTTAGCAAAAAGAATTCCTATGTAAATCTCCCATTTAATTTTGAGCGAAAGGAAAGATTTAGAGACGATATTCGCCAGTGCTTGGCTCCACTAAAAAAAGAGTAAAAAGAACAACATAATTAAATGCTTGTCTAATTTTTGTAGATTAAAAGTAGAGAATATCCATCACTCTCAGAGAATTATTTTTTACAGGCGATATCTCCTAAATTAAATATTTATAAATGACACTTTCTAAATTTAATATTTATAATTGACATCTCTTATTTTAATTTTAAATTTACAGGCACCACCCTTACTCTAACTTCTGTTTGGAGGTGTTGTCTATAAATATTAGACTAAGGTCTCGTTTGGTTCACGTTTTTTTTTAGACAAAAGAAAAAAATTAATTTATTTTTTAAATTTAATATCAAAAAATTTTATTTTAATATTAGAGAGTGCATAAGATGTAAAATAAAGTTGATTCTAAGATTTGTATTTAATGTTAGATGTGTAATAAAATTAATTTTTACAGTTAAAAATAAATTTCAATTGTGAAAATGCTTCGAAATAAAAAAGGCCTTAGAGAGTGTTATGTATGAATATTTAATTTAAAGAGTATCGCTTATAAAAAAAATTTCTTTATGACCGACGACAGATATAAATTTTTCTCTCTTTTTTTTTGTCTTCATTAAGCTACTTCCTTGGGCTTCCTCTCTAATTGAAGTTCCACCATCCTGCAAGCAGCTGTTCTAATTTCTCATTTAGTAGTACTAAAATTAATTTTGTTATATATCATTATGACAACTTCTCTAGCCTCTGCATTCTAATCAGCATATATCCTTTAAACAGTATGAATTTTAAACAGCTGAGTTTTAGCAGTAGTTTTCCGTTAGGTAATTAGATTTATACATAAAAATCTTTTTGATTTTCTTTGCGCTACTTTTATATAACACTAATTTGATCAATCCTTCAAATATGTTAAATTTGTAGATGTAATTTTGTATCAACAAATTTTGATGGCCTCTGATAGCGTTGTATACATAGGACTTCTATGTGGTACCCTCAATAATATTTTCAGTACTCCGATATATCCCCAATGACGAACACTGATATTGTTGGCGTGAGATATAGGGGATCCCAAGAAACACTGAAAAAAAAAGAGAGTCTTGAGAGACGGCGACACGCAGAGGGATAAGCCTGTTAGTTAAGCTTAAGAGGGAGAGAGAGTTTGGGGCATCCAGAACACCACACAGAGAGATTTAAGTGGTTCTAGGAGGAAATTGTCAATGACCACCGGGCGATCAACGAAGAGATTTCACTAAAAGAAAAAGGTAGCCGTAAAGGCTCGTACAATGCTTATGAAAGGGAAAGAGGGAGAGAAAGAGAGCTCCTTAGTTGGGGCTCTAATACAATGAGAATGGGAGAAGAAGCATGGGAGTTGCTTGTATTTTGGTCGCTCTTGTTGATTCTCGATTTTCTTCTTTGGTCCCCTCCTGCTTGGAGACTGTTCAAGGGTATTTGTAGGCGATGGACTCTACAGCTTTGTCCTAGTTTCTCGGAGAAAAGGAGGTGAACAAGCTCTGAGCTCGCGCTGCTTATCGGCCGCTGGAGGGACCAAAAACATCAACAGGGGAGCACGATCTTTTAATATTGGTACTGCTTCTGGGGATCCGTGACAGCTGGAGCATGCGGATCCTTGATTTGCGCGTCTTGGAGAAAAGGTGCCTTGTACGGGGAACGACATGGTCGGGCCATGCTGACGGTGACAGGTACAGCTGCGTAACATCGTCATCGATGTCAGCAGGATAATCCTGGTTCGTCGTAGACGAGGCTTGATTGAACCCTCGTGGCCGAGGTTTGACCGAGGTCTGAAACCTGTGAGAACAGATAAATGAATTAGTAAATAAATAAAGGCTAAATGCCAGCTTAGCGCCACATGTACGGCAGAGATGCAGCGCTGGAACCACGTGTTAACAGATATCAATACAGATTGATAAAGGAAACAAAGATAATTAAAAAAACATTAACAAAAGATTTTTATACAAAGATTGGTAATGCACAAAATTATAATACTGTTCAATGGTAGATTAATATTTACTATTTTTATCATAGTACAAAAAAAGGATCGATACAAATTAATTTATATAGAGATGCCAACGCAAACACTTGCGTCAAAGTGGCATCTTTGAATTGTGGGTGATTGTAGCTAGCTTCGAGGAAAAATTATAAACATTTCAATCGACTTTCCCTAATCTATTTTTTGTCATGTGTACAGTTTTAATATAACATTGTTGACATAGGATGTACAATCAAATCACATAGCTACGCCAAACTTCGGAACAATTTGGGGTTCAATGGTAGAAATTTGAGGTATTTAATATTTTTATATTTTACATGCAAATAATTATAGCCAATGACAGCAATCTCATGTTGTTTAGCCAAATCTCATTGTATTGTATGGTGCACAAATTTTACATGTATGTTTGGGCTATTATAATTCGTATAGAATTGACATGAAATTGATCACTTTATATTGAAACATATAAAAAAATGTAAAAAAAAATTCAATATTATCATTAGTATAAAATATAAATAAAATTGCACATATTTTGCGTTTTATATGACTTTAATCTCACTTTTAAGTTTCAACTATGACATACAATTTTAGCTATAGAATTAATTGTAATTGATCATGATTTCAGCTATATGATTAAAATTTTAGCTATAAAATTAAATTATAATAGATTAAAATTTCAGCTATTTGAGTATCTTATTGTTAACACGTGGTTCCAGCGCTGCATCCCTGCCATATACGTGGCGCCAAGCTGGCATTTAGTCTTTATTTATTTACTAATTTATCTATCTGTTCTCACAGGTTTCAGACCCCGATCAAACCTCAGACACGAGGGTTCAATCAAGCCTCGTCCACGACGAGCCAGGACCATCCCTGATAACATCGATGATGATGTTACAAGCGGTGCCTGTCACAATCAGCTTGGCCCGACCGCGCCGTTCTCCGTACAAGGATCTGCGTGCTCTAGCTGTCATGGATCCCCAGAAGCAGTATCGATATTAAAAGTTAGCATCCTCTTTTTGCTGCTTTTGGTTCCCCAACGGCCGACAAGCGACGCGAGCTCAGAGCTTGCTCACTTCCTTTTCTCCAAAAAATCAGGACAAAGCTGTATAGTTCATCGCCTACAAATACCCTTGAACAGTTTTCAAGAGGACAGATCCAAGAGGAGAGAATCAACAGGAGCGACCAGAGTGCAAGCAACCTCCCGGATTCTCCTATTCTCATTGTATTAGAGCCCCAACTAAGGAGCTCTCTTTCTCTCTCTCTTTCCCTTTCATAAGCATTGTACAAGCCCTTATGACTACCTTTTTTCTTTAGTGAAAATCCTTCGTCGGTCAACTGGTGGATGTAGGGGACTTTCTCCCCGAACCACCTTAAATCTCTGTGTGCTGTTCTTGGTGTTTTTCTCTTTCTTAAAGCTTAACTGACAGACTTATCCTTCTGCGCGCCGCCGTTTCTTAGGACTTCTCTCTTTTTTGGTGTTTCTTGAGATCCCTCACATCCTACGTCAACACTTATATTATGTATATTTGAACTTGTATATATATATTAAATTTATAGATACATATATATTAGTGTATTATGTATATTTATATGTATATTTATATTTATATGTATATACTTTGTATTTATGAAAATTAATTATATATATTTTTTATTTGTGCACTGACAGCTTTACGGCCTTCAGTGCGCACACAATTTTTTTGATTTGATGACGAAACACAAACTCACACTAGCATTTTCTGTAAAAATAAATTTCTCATTAGACTAAAAAAGAAAAAAAAATGCTTTCAAAAAAAAAAAAAAGGTTGGGCAACTTGCATCAGCAGACGTTACCTCATCATCGGACGGTTTATCAGTCGACGGACGGTGATCGGTTCTCTGACCGATGGAGCCGGCCGAGTCCCCACGGCTGGGTCGCCGGGATCGAGGAGGGGCTTTTGGCGGAGCGAATCTCCTCGGCACCTCCCCCGAGGAGCTCGAACTGTCGGAGGAAAAGACCTCCTTTGGGAATTTGGGGCCGGGAGAGAAGATCAGTAGTTTTCCTCGGCTTGGTCTCGGTGCGCTCCGCAGGAGGGACGGGATGCGTGGGAAGAGGCAGCCGATAGACAAGGACGAACTCTCCGAGGATTATTGCTTCGTCTGCAAGGACGGGGGCGATATCCGCGTTTGTGATTTCAAGTGAGTAAGCCCCATTTGTCCGTGTTTTTCGAATTGGGTTTGGCTGCTTCTGAAATACAAGAACTGCTTGGCTTGCTGATGCAAAGCCTCGGCAGTTCTTATAGGGACATGGTTCCAGTTTGGTTTGGCTATCCGCGTTAATGTAGTTCGAGTTAGCTGTTTGATGGTAGGGGCGGGTTTGCAAGCATTTCAAGCATTCAATGTGGATTTGGGACTGATGTGCATTGATATAACCAACGTAATCAACGCGTAGGAAGTTGGAACCTCGCACCTTGGATCCCAATGCTATCCCCGGGCATTTTGAAGCTAAGTTGAGCTTCAGAGATATTTAATATAGCCTTTTTTTAGCACGGTTTGTTTGCTTATGCAAACAAGCATTATTTGTCCTCAAGCTTGATTAGGTTCGAATTTGTTTTGTTCAGATTTTGGCAACAGTTTAAACTTTAAGTTGAGCTTCTCAGAGTAAAACGCGTATTGTTGTGTTTATGTGGCTTTAAATTTTTAAGATGCTTGAGCTGAGAGTGCATCCAAATGTCATTTTACACACGGAAACAATTTAAATAGCTTTTGGTTGTTTTAAGTGCTTTAGAAGCACAGAAACATTAGCTACTAATGTAAGCCATTTAAAAGGTCACTTAAAATTTAGGCCGCTTCAAAAATTAAAGAAGCTTAAAAATATAAGTTTCCTGTACTTATAAAAGTTTTGAAGCTGTTGCCAAACAAATTATTAAGCTTTATCAGGGCAATGACTAAAAGTCTGTTTGGAAATAGCTTAAAATGGGTTTAAGCTGCTTAAAATCTCAGGAATAGCTTATGTGAAATTTTAGCATTTGACTACTTAAATAAGATAACTAGCTTAAACTTGTCCTGAAGCTGCCTAAATTTACTCTGAAGCATTTGTAATCAATCACACAGTCTGTGTTGCTTACAGTTGTCCTGCTGTTGGCACTATAGTGTTCACAGGCGATTTAGTTAGCTTGTGATTGAAAAAGATATCAGAGGAGAAAAAGGCTTTGATTTTGTGTTGCACGCCTTCTCATGTTTGGCTCACTTCATATATGCTGTTATTCACTTCATTGCTCTTTTTTCATAGTGATTTTACCTTAATTTGATTTAGTTATTTAAGTAAATGTGTTGTTCGTTGGAATGGAATCTGATTGATGCGTACAGTAACCAATGGATGCAATGTGATTAACATTCTTGCATATTTTGTTTTTGTTACCAATAGTCACGTGCTTAGTGATTGCTTTATATATGTACATACTGTGACTTCTACTTAGAAGTTTTTATCTCGTTGCAAAGTGCATAACTTCACTTGGAATTTGGGAGATTTCTTTCACACTTCAACTGTATTCTAGCTCACTTTGTGCAGCTTCAGTGACCAGAGTTCCACTTTACCTTTTTTCTTTCAATTCATGCTTCTTTTTACAAGACCAACTGTTATAATGTAGGAATTCTATCCAATCATGCCTTAAAAACTTTAGATGTTGTTTGAAGATGTTGACAGAAGGCTCAACATTGACGATAAGGCATCAGTTACATTCCTTTAAAGCATCATTAGTGTTTTTAGCCGAGTAATCTGTTGCATGTCAAAATTGAGTCTCATAATTATGGTGCAGTTATCAGCTTTTGCTTCATGCATAATTCTTTGAGCAAATCATTAGTTTCTGATATTTCTTCTGTTCTGAGAATGCCAAGTAAACCTTTTGTGTTACTTCCCATGAATCAGATTCTAAGCTTCTTTTTTTCTCTTATCAAAAATTTTCTTTTCAACTAGGATATTTTCTTTCAAATTGTTAACACATCCTGAAATCTTCTTCTCTAACTTCCATAATGATATTGCAGATAAACTTACAGACCACTATTTTTTTCTGTTAAAATTCTTATCATATTATTCGTAAAGTTCCTTTCTCAACGGATTTGGTGAGGCCTAATATTGTGATCCAAGTCATTTCCAAACAATGCCAATTTAGTTTCTGTTCTCTGATTTGATGTGAATAATTATGCAGGGTTTCCTCACTAACAAATGAATTTGACTTCCTCAGTTTCTCTATTTTTTTTCTTTTTTTAAAAAAAATTGTCGACTTAATACAATTTTGGTTAGTTAGTCTTATTATTCTGAATAACTTTTAGTGTCCACGGGAGGCCTGTGTTGCATATTCTAGTGTTCTAAAAGGCAGACATTCATATGTTATAAAACCTTTGCAAGTTTTATGCTGTAATTTGTGTAAATCATTGAAAAGCAATTTCTGTATTGTAGAATCAACTACTAGCTATGTATCTGATTGTTCCATTATTTCTTCAGAAATTGTCTGAAATCTTATCATCCAGATTGTGTCAACAAGGATGATTCTTTTCTAGAGTCAAATGAACGATGGACTTGTGGTAAGTACTTGGCATCTCTTTATTGTCTTTTTGTTATTTTTCTTATTTCTTGTCTAAATAGCTACAATTTTAAACATTGCTTGATTCTACGGTCTTTGTACCTGAGGGATTATAAATTGTTTAAATTCTAGATGTCTTCTGCCATTGGATGTCATATAACTTAACAATATTTGCCTTTGCCTTTATATGGAAAGCTCCATATTTTCAAGAGGATTAACCTCGGTCATATGTAGCTGAACCATGTTCAACCTTGAGTTTGTCTATTGAGAAGTTTAATTAGGAATTCTGTGCATAAATTGGCACGAAAGGGAAGAAATATTGGCATCCTAATATATTGCTCTAGATTTTTATTACCAGCAAAGAAATGTACTTCTGCTGATAGTTAAGAAGATAATATAGAAACAAACAGTGATTGAGATGGTGTCTTGAAGGCAAGATCTGCTGAATTCTTCCAATGAATTATGTTTTCCATTCATGAATAAGGGTTCATTTCCAGTTCTTTTTTGGTTATATGTAAATGTATATGTATGTGTGTCTATACACTCCTAAGTTATTTGTATATTCGTGATTATTTCCAGTTTATTCTCTTATATCTAACTTCAGGTCTGTCTGATTTGATTCTGTGGGTATGCTATGACTCCATATAAAGCAACTTGTAAGGATTTTAGAAAGGAAGCGGAGAGAGTTTAAATAGTGCGTAGGAGTCTAACCAGGTGTCATGTTTACTTTGGGCATGCATGTTGTTGGTAGTGTAACTAATCCCAAATAAGCTGATTATGCTTTCACGAGGTTACCTACTGATCCCTTGACAATTTTCTATTCCATTCAGGCCTAAAAGAAAATTTTCTTATGGATCTGATTTTTTTTTTTTTTTTTGTTAAATTGTGAGTTTGACTTTCTTTTATTGTTTTGGACTGTCATTGGATAAGGTCATTGGCAATTAGAGTTTACTTTTTATGGTTGTGGTGATTAGCGATGACAAATAAATTGTAGCAGCAGTTTAGCATTTGCAAAAGCAGTTATTGAGCTTTCAAAAAAAAAAGCAGTTATTGAATCTTTTGAAATGATTAGCCTTTCTTACCAATCATTCAACAGTTGCAAATTTGTTACAAACATTATAGCTCATAAACATCGATAATTATGTTAATACAAGTTTTCAATGTATGTTCAATCATCAGCAGGCCAATTTGATTCAAATAGCTGAATCAAATCTTATATTAATGTATTTGAATATAACTCCAACACAACCATATTTACTCCTATTTGTAACAGTTCATTGTTTATCTGGGCCAAAAATTATGTCATTAATGGTAACCCCATCATAAACTTGGTACAATTAGGTGCAAAAGTTGTCCTTGGTGTCTCTTGATAATAATGTAAGATGATAATGCTGCAGGAAATGCTAAAATAGAAGTACTTTTTGAATCCAGACAACTTGTGTCTTTTGATCCCATTTGTATGATTTTTTTTTTTCCTTTATTTTGTTGGGCATGTGCTTTTCTCCTTCCCTTGGTTGTTGATTTGAGCCCATTCTTCTACTGTTTTCCCCAATATTTTGATCCTCATATTTCGGTAATATGATCTTTTTTCTGGAGATGAATTTCTTTATATGGCTGTAGAATGATCTTATTTTTGGCCATTTGATAGGTTGGCACTCTTGCTACAATTGCTCCAGAAGTTCATCTTTCAAGTGCTATTGCTGTCCATACTCATCTTGCAGAACATGCATTGAAAAAGCTGAGTTTGTGCAAGTAAAGGGGGCGAAGGGATTCTGCACTAATTGCTTGAGGCTTGCAAAACTAATAGAAGAAAACTGTGATGTTAATTCTGATGGGGTACTTCAGGAAAAAACGTTTCTAGAAGTGCATAAATATGTCTAATAATGTCTTATCATTCTTCAGAATTGTCACCACATTTATTTGTATAATTATGTTTCTCTGCTTTACATAATTCTGATGCATCAAATAAAACGATCTAATTTTGTCTGGTCTATTATTAATATTGTCATTATTTTTACAGGAGAAGGTTGACTTCAATGATACTGAGACGTATGAGTTTCTGTTCAAAGACTACTGGGCCATATTGAATGAAAAGGAAAGACTAACATTGGATCATGTACGATCAGCATATACTCACCTTAAGAGTGGTGAAAAATTCAATGACCTTTCAGATTCAGATGAGCCTTTTGAACAGCAGCCAGATGCTCAACTATCAGAAGTTGATTGTGAGGCTGAATCTTCTCCTTCAAAGCATCTTAAGAGGAAGCACAAGATGATCGGAGCTATTACAGAGAAATCTAAGTCAAGAAAGAAGACATATATTGGCTGGGCATCAAAGGAACTTATTGAATTTCTTTCATATATGGGCCGAGATACAAAGCAAGCTCTAGGACAACATGATGTTTATGAGATTGTGAAGAATTATATACAGACGAACAATCTTCTTCGTTTTGATAAGAAAAAGAAGAAGCATGTTTTTTGTGATGCAACCTTGCACTCTCTCTTTAGGAGAAAGAAAATAAACTTTTTCAAGGTATACAGCTTGTTAGAAAGTCATTTCTCTGCCAATGTTGATACAGAGGATGAGTCATTAAGTTTTGGGGAAGATGATTATTCACAACACAGTAAATGGCAAAGACACGAAAAGGGTGATTCCAGAAGCAAAATAGAGAAAAAGCATTTTGTTGAACATGCCCTGGATCGCAAAAATTGCTTTGCTGCAATAATTGAAGATAATATAAAAACAATCTATCTTAAACGTTCTTTGATTGTAGAATTAATGGCAGACCTACAGACATTTGAAATGAAGGTTTTGGGTTGTTTTGTAAGGAGAAAAAATGACCCCAAAGATTTTTATGGCACCCCTCAGAAGATGTACCAGCTTGACCAAATTACAGGTTTTTTTATCAGAGCTCCATTTTTTTTTGTTTTGTATTTCATGCTTTAGCATCTTACTGCATAGCTTAGGTCGCCTTGCAGGGGTGAAAAAGGTTGCAGAAGCTTACAAATTAGGAGATATGACTATGGATATTGTTCTGCGTGTTTCAAATTATTGGAAGGACGTAAAAATATCTATGTTATCAGATGACGGCTTTGAGGAGGTATCACAGCAATACCATATTAAGCATGGGGAATTATATTCTGTACAGTGGAAACTAATGATATAACTTACGTAACCATCACCACTGTATGAATATAAAAACATATATTGCATGCATAAAGTTTGAATTTAATGTTAAATAATATATATCCTTTTCTCACTATTCTTGATTTTAGGATGAGTGTGAGGACCTCCGTCAACTGGTGAAGAAAGGCCTCTTCAAGAGACCTGTCATTGTAAGTTTGTATATGTCATAAGCTGATCTTAGAATCTAAATGTTTGACTAGTACGTAAATAAAACTAAGATCAAACTATATTTTCTAGAAAACTTTTGAAACCTGTTTGGTGCTTTGCAGAGCTGTCCAAAAAGCCTATATTTGTGGCATACATATGGGCCCATTTTTTTAATGTCAGATGCATGGCATTCAGTCTTCTTTCTAATTTGTGTGGTCAGTTGTTGATAATTGGATAGAGCATGTTAGCTTATTTCAATCCCTCAAATAGATAGTCAAACTTAATTCATCACACTACAAGCCTATATGTTTGCAAATGTTAAATTTAATTAGGTTAATATTAAACTTAGATGATATTTTTTATTAAAAATTGTGAATAATGTAAAATAAAGTTATTATGTTGGGATATATGAGAAGTGTGATATAAGTTAGTTATTATTTTGATATGTGTTTAGGATGTGAAATAAAGTTTATTTTTTATTTTAAATTATGTGTATGATGTGAAATATAATTAATTTTTAATATTAAATTTTATGTGATGCGGCATATATGTTTAAAATTAACCAGATTAATTTTAATCTAGCTAAATAAATAGGCCCTTCGAGCTAGTTTATATGCTGCCTTTGTTTGATCTATGGCTAAACTTGTGATGGTCATGGATGTGTTTATATTTAATTTGAAAATGATGAAAAATTAAGGGTAAATTGCATCCCAGCCTTGCAAACTGGTCTTAACTTTAAATTTTTCAAGTTATGTTTCTGTGGTTGAATGTTGGGATTCCCTCAGAAGCGAAATTGTTAAAAATAAAATTTTTTACACTTAATCATATATGGGGCCCTTTTTCTACTCTCTCTCTCTCTCCGTTGGACTATTGACTGTGTTGCTGCACGGGCAATCATGGCGAGCCTAAAGCTAATAGCTGTGCAAATAGCTGTGCGCACTACAGCGATCGTGCACAGTTGAGTTGACAACTATCCGCCAGGGAACAATTGCGAGCAGGCGGTCGTCCACTCACGGACACAGCTGCTCGATTGCAAGGATGACTAGTTGCATATAGGTCACGCAGATGGCCATTCGCAAGCGGCCTTGCAGAAATTCACTTGCGGGCTGCATACATGGTCACACACAACAGTCCGCCAGCAAGCGGGTGGCCGTCTCAATGTCGACATGATGCAGTGAGGGATATTTTCATCTTATTTAATTTTTCTAAAAAAATTAACGATTTTTGTCCTTAAGGACACAAAAGGTTAGAATTAGAGAATTTAGGGATTTAATAGTAAGGCTAGGCCACACCTCTAGGACTTGGGGAATTTAAAACGTTGGAACTAGTTTGTTAGTACTCCTCTACCTCAGGGACTTAGATGCAATTTACCCAAAAATTAGTTATATTTTACATTTTACATAAATTTTAATTTAATAAATTTACTTTATTTCACGTTTTATATAATTTTTAATATAAATAATTAACTTTATTCTTATCATGCGCGTATATTAAATCATTCATCAAACTCTCACCTATTAAAAGAGATTGGTGTGGTTGAATGTAAACATCATCATAAGCTTTGTATTGCTCGCATATTAATGTTTCATATGAATGTTTTTCGTTCATATTGGGGCGGTGTTCTTTCTATTTGTTTCTTAATAAATAGAATATCTTCTTCGAATATTAACAAAAAATCTTCTATTCTATCCTCTATACACAAAAACTATAATTTTGTGGTTCTTCGTGCCATTGTTTTTGTCTATTTTATCCATTCTTTTTTCCTTTTGACAATTTGGTGCATTTTTCTTAGTTATGCCCTCAAAAAGCCTATTGTTGCTACAATCAAATTCATCTACAACTTTATATTTCTGTAGATACTCTTTTGAATCAACTCCCTACCTCCGCCAGGATCCCTCAACTTCATCTACTGCCTACGTTTCTACACATTTTCCTAATAATTGTCTATTACAAGTTTATGCTATCCATGCTCGAGTGATCATTACTTGACTTCCACCACTATTTGTAGGTTTTGATAATCCTTCGGACATTGATTTTGCTTCAGATCGATCTATAGCCTTATTCAAAGGTAAATGGCAATGTGCTGATCACCCATTATAGTCTTTCTTATCTTTTGACCATTGTTCCACTCCATTTGGTTCTTGTGCTCTATCTCTATTTGTTATGTCCATACATAGATCATATCATGAAGCATTTGCATATTTCGAAACAGGAACAAGTCATGAATGTAGAGATGGCAGCTCTTATCTACAGTGATACTTAGGATTTGTTGTCTCCTCCAGCTGTTGTTTTTCCAGGTGACTATAGATAAGTTTTTGTTGTCCAACCTTATTAAGCAACTTAGCATGAAGGTTGCTACAATATAAACAGCTTTACAAAAGTTTACATACAGGAAAGCATTGTTGACATTCATAGAAATGGTTAGCTAGCATTGGTTGACAGCAATCGAAAATAACAGTCATACAAAATTTAATTTACCAACTAGATGAGAAGTCTCAAAGTAGTTTACTGCATAGACTTGAGTACTCCTTTGCTACAAGGCATGGTTTATAGAGGTCGAATATCACATATTTCTTTTAGTAGATTTTTTTTGTAGACACTTGTGATTGATTTGAAATAAAATAGTTTGGGAATTGTGTAGGATGTGAGTTTTTTATTTCAAAATTTGTATAAGATGTCAAATAAAGTTGGATTGATGTTAGAGTTTGCATATGATTTAAAATATTATTAGTTTAATATCGAAGATGAATAATCAGATGTTATAAACCTCCATCAATGTTGACCCTGAATGCCGCTAAAGATGGCACCTGCTACAGTTGGACGGTCAATGGCACAGTGACGTATTGCAACACTTTTTTGGTGCTAGTCTTACTGGTCATATCTAGTTACTACACAGGTCCTCACTGGGCACTAATCTTTAGAGATGGCAGACGACTTATGAATCTAGAGACTTGTATGGGAGATTTGAATGTGATGATGAACACTATTCGGTAGGTTAGCATAGGCAAACAATCCTCGATGATGGAGGACATTTGGGTGGACTCCATTCCACTTACTAGATGGTCGATCACCATCAGTGTTGACCCCAAATGCTGTTGGAGATGGTGGACTTACTACAGTTAGACGATCAGTGGCATGGTGACGCATTGCAACACGATCTTATTGGTTGTATTTAATCACTGCATATGTCCTTATTGGACACTGAATGTCATCTAGTGTGGTTGTAGTGAAAACTTGATACATGTGAATTAAACTAGCAAGGAGCAATAGTATTGGAAGCTAAAAACTTAAATTTGTGTCATTTTTATGGCTAAGATACTGCGACATAGTGCCCACTGTGCGCTGGTTGCATTGGCATGGCTTGGCTGCAAATATTTGATGTCGTAGTGGTATGCAACCATAGATAATGTAGACAACTCTCTATTTTCGTGCACTTTCTTTCTCAGGCTTTATGTAGACTAGATTGTGGCCTACACCTACCTGGCTTGACTAGCAGCCGTGTCGAGCTACTGCACATTGTTGCTTTCCTTGCCAAGGCTAAATGTGCCGCTGCACTTTTTTTTTTATTGCACGATATCCTTTCTATTTATTATTCTTGTAAACATTCTTACTATGGATTTGTTGAGCAAAACCCACCGAGCCTCGGTGATGGCTCCAATTACCATCCTCTTTGCGGTGGGTTTACATCCATTGAAATGGACTAAAAGTTAATTTCAACGAATCGGTTCAGCGAAACAGGGTGCCAGTGTTTGAGTTATGCGTGATCACAGATATACTTTCTCATGGTAGTGAGTGGTGAAAACTTCCTCTTATTCAATGTTGGTGGCTAAGCTTAGGGTTGCATGGGAGGTGGTGATCTTTGTTAGTAGGCGAGTTCATTCTACTAAGGGACTTTGGTGAACGTCATACAATGTTACAATGATTGATGGTATCAAGTTAGGACATTTTTGGATGATGTAGTTCATGAAATTTTTCATAGTTTGCTTTTTTTTGTAATTATAGAGTTTTACATGTATACCGGAATGCCAACAAGGTATTCAATTTTATTATTGACAGTCTTGTTTTTCAAATGATTTTTGTGTGATTCTTAATTTGAATTGTAATTTTTGTACTTTTTTTTTTATACGATATATAAGCATCAATTGACTTTTGAAGTGCATGTTTTTTGTGGACACCTTATTGTACACAATGCCTATTGGATAAGGTAATTTTCTTGGTTGTAAAAAAGTCTAATATTGCTTTTGTTGTCAACATTGTCGCTAATACATGCAAAGCCTGAAACAATTTCGTTTGGAAACTATTTTCATGATTAGTTACACTAAGATGGGTCGTGAAAAGGGTCTGTGGTGGGAATATGATCTAGGATGTGAAATAAAATTGATATGTTTATTAAAAATTATTCAGTGTGTGAAATAAAATAATATTTTTATATTAAAATTTGTGTAAAATGTTAAAAAAAATATTTATTATTATTATTTTTTTAAAAATTAGTACTATTTTAGTCCTCACGCCAGACTTGGTCTATTACAACCTGTATTTGATTATGTGCAGATTTGTTTGATTCTAATCACATATTTAGATTTCGGCTGATTTAGAATGATATGATGCTAATTTGGTTGATTGATATTAATTGAAAACTTGGAACCGACTTGAAAAGATGATTTACTTTAATGCTCTTATTAAAATATTTTCTTATCTAACTGATTGTATTTAATCGTTTATTTTCTATATTTAATTTTATTATTTTATTATCATGTATTGAGATCTTTATATAAAGTGGTCATCTTCTATTGTAATAATTGGTTGTTGTTGTTAAATGAAATAATGTTTGAGTTCTCTTAGAGCATAGATCCAGGTTAAGGGATCAATATCCCGGATAAAGAAGGTAAGTGTTAACCTTGGGTGAGAATCCTTAAAAGAGCCTAGTTATCTTTTTATTAAAAAAAATCTCGCAAAACAATCTTCATTCTGTTACTCACTCATTGATCTACATGTGTTCTCCTCCCGTTGATCTGCATTTGTTCCCTAGATTGACTTCTACCACCTACGATCTTGTTTCACCCGCACATGCACTGCTAATTGACACTCAAAAGTTATGAAGCACTGACACAACACGAGGACATGAGACACGACACAACTCGACATTACGGCATAATGATTTTTCAAAATATAAGACACAGGCACAACATGGCACATCAAATATAATAATAATAAAATTAATAATTCATACTTAAAAAAATATATAAAATATAAAAAAAATTAAATTTTAAATATGAACAACTTATAAGTAGCACAGAAGTCTCATAAGATAAAGATGAGAACTTGAGAAGAGATGTCTGCATTGAAGAGATTTTGAATGTAAATTTAAAATTCACTTTGCAAAGTAAATATTTAATTTTGCTTGTCAAGTGGTGCAAATGCGAAGTGTGTGCACTTTGTGTAATATATGTAAGGTGTTTGTCTTATGTGTGAATGTAATTTGTTCTTCTTGCAAAGTTCAATCAAAATTAACACGGTTACGATACGATTAAGTAAAGTTTACTTTTGCAGGTAATTTGAAATGTTTTTACAATAATAATGTTATGGTGAACTACAAATATAAGAATATTGTATGCCTGAAAATAAAATTCTCATAGAAGTTTATGAAATGTGAAAAACTTGTACGAGGGGGTCTACCGAGCGAATGTAGTTGATTTAATATGGTGACATAAGCATAATAATGTAAAACAACATAAAGATTACATAGCAATGAATATTGAGCAAGTAAAGCGAGAATACGTTTGCTATTCGTGAAGTTATAATTAAAACACAGCATATGATAAAAAATAATCGTACAATGAAAACAACAAACTTGGTGTAAGAAAGCATGATTAAAGCAGATGATCGATTACACACAGAGAGCGAAATAAAAATATAGAAAGTAGCGCAGAGATACAAGGTGGCGACAAGTCAACAATTAATCCTTGGATTGTTTTCCCAAGCTCAATGGAACGCCTCGAGTCCTTCCTTGGGGTCGTAGTGCTTCTAAAAATATTCTCCACAGCAGCAGGAGCTCAACACTCGAAAAATCCCTGAAGTCGGATTTCTAGATCTCTCAAAATGGCTTCCGGAAGCTCATATATAGAGAGGAAGGGGAGAGGGTCGCCAGCATCGGCAGTTACGGGCAAACCAGCATTTCAGCAAATTGTAGGCAGAAAAATCGAAAAACCAGAGCAGAAGTGGGCCAGCGGGCTGGAGAAGGCAGGGCAGTTGGGCCCATGATCAGCACAGGCCGCACGATAGTTGTGGACCACAGTTGCGGGTCGCAATCGCGCGCACACATGCGATAGCATGCCTGTGCTAGCCGCATAGTTCAACGGGCTGATGCTCCACCTTTTTTCCTTTATTTTCTTCTTTTTCTTCTTTTTTTTGAATATATACGTCTGAACAACTCAGTGCAACTTTTCCTCACTACAAGTTCACTCTATGGAACACTCACACTCGAAGACCACACAAACATACAAAATTAGTCTTATACAAGAAATTACATAAACATAACTTGAGTCCTATGCAAGGCTCCTCAACTTTGTTTGTGTTGTCGTCGGCTTAAGCAATCTTGTGGATGCTCGTATCACCAAGACAATCACAATAAACACGATAATAAAAGGAGATAAGAGCTTTCGGTGTTGAGGATGGAGAAGGACGGAGTGGAAGCTAGAGTTCTCAAGTTTTATACAATTGGTTCATTTTCATGAGGCTCAAGAGTAGCGAGGGAGGAAGAAATTTGATTTATCCTGGTTAGTTTATAATTTTAACTTATATTTAATAAAATTTTAATAATAATAAGATACATATTTTTAGTTTTATTAGAATTTTTTTTAATAATAATAAAAAATTTAAATATTAATAGAAAGAACAAAAATGAGGTAGATTTGTCTATAGATTTAGTTTTATATTTAATATTATTAAAAAATATAATATTAAAAAATAAATTTAACATTAATATTAAATGTATCAAATTCTATACTGTATGTGTCCCAAAGAAGTTTTGTGCCTCATAAGTATCATAAATCTCAAAAGTATCCTAAAAATATCTCAAAAGTATCTTAAAAATATCTCAAAAATATCTTAAACGTACTTCACAAATATCCTAAAATGTTCTAAAGTGTCTTTACGTGTCTAAGAAGTGTCATTTAGTTTTTTTAATATTATTTTATTACGATACATCACGTGGCATGTTCGACCTTGTATATTCGTGTGTTCGATACAAACAAAAACGTGATTTTTTTAAGTATTCATGCTTCACAAGCATGAAAGCTCACCGTTGGATGCCGCGCGCATCACCACCCTTCTCCAACGCATCATCATCTTCATCATCGTTGTTGCTCGCTTTTGAATCCGTGCAAGAGCAATCACTCGTACACCTGCGATTACTGAACAGTTGCGTTGAGTTCGTGCTTGCCTCCTCTGCTCATTGTTCGCTTCCCGCACTTCACGATCAGATGGGGTTGTGTGTGCTCCTCATGAGCCCAACGAGCCGGCTGGCGTTCGTGCATCTCAAACATACAAGCCCACCTGTGTGAGCTCCAGCTTTGCAGTCTCGTGCTGTGCTAGATTGCGCACACGATGACTGTTGTGCTGCTCGAGAACTGTAAACGCCCAAATCTTTTAAGAAATTACAATCAAGCGCTCATACTTTTCAGCTCAAGGAGAGTTATATTTGAGAACACTTGATTCTTCCAACCAAGGTATAGATCTCTCTGTATTCATTTAATTACTGAATTTTGACTTAATTAAATTATATCGCATAACTTAATTATTCGGCTTGGCTCTAATTGTGTAACCATAATTATATTTGAGAGATAACTACTATTACAATTATTTCGAGACATTTGCCCTAATTTCTGAGACTCTGGATCTGGCTTATTAAACTAAAATCATCAAGCTCTAATGTTAGTTGATAAATTTTTAGTTATCACAATCTAAGATAATTAAATTTTAAAATATTTAATTTGTTAGATTTAAAATCTTATTTATCATAAATTTGCATTTTAGAAAATATTTTGAACTTAATTAAAATAACTTGCTAATTAATTTTGTTGATTATAAATATAAAATATTATTCGCACTTTTCGTCTCGTATCAGTTTGTCATATAAGAGAAATAGACACCTTGATATTAAGGCTTATTAGATGTTAACTATATGTGTTTGTTTGTAATAAAAGATCCAAGTTAGGATATTGCATTTGTGTGGGGTGGAAAGTAAAAAAGCAAGATGTCATAGCAAGATCAAACAATGAATCTAAGTGTAGGACAATGGTTGACAATGCTCATGATGATGTGGATTTGGACTTCGTGAAATGTGCTAGATTTTTTTGTTAAGCAGCCTATGAAGATGCATTGTGACTGTAAAGTTGCTATTTCTACCACTAATAATTCCTTATTTCACGAATGCATTAAAAGTGTTAAGGTTAGCTAGCACTTCATACGGGAAGTTGTGTTATTCTTTTCAAAAAAAAAAGTTGTTATCAATTAAGATTGTTACACATATCAAAACTAAAGATCAACAATAACAACAACAACCAAGCCTTAATCCCACTGGGTGGGGTCGGCTACATGAATCCTTTGTTTCCATTGCGCTCTATCAGTTAACGCGTCGTTGCCGGGTCCCAAGTCCCGGATGAGAAACGCGGAGGGTTGCGTCAGGCATTCGACAGCTAGCGTAAAACTTATCGAATCAATCATGACATCAAAACTAAAGATCAATGCACTAAAATTTGATACTTTTTATTAAATGCAAAACCCTAGGACATGACATGCTGAAATAAAATTGATTAGTGCATAGTACATGTAAATACAAGCAATTCCTGTGAACAAACTCTGGTAGGTTTTGTGTTACGCATTTTATCATGCTATCATTTATTCTAGGAAACCACTTGCTCTTTTAAATATTTCTTTAGAAAAGTTTTAACGTGTCATGACTCTGCCCTAGATGTCGAGGTATTATTAGCATTGACTCAGTGGGCCTCACGATTTTCTCCCAAAATGTGTTCTCAGTAGGCTTACAAGCTTGTCGAAAGCCGACCATTGTACTAGTTATTCTCTTCTCCTGCGACCTTACCAAATGATTACTCCCTATTCTCTTCAATTACGGGTCGTCACAAGCCCACAAGTTTTTTCTGCCTAGCTAATCCTCGAACTATATTGTACTGTAGGAGGTCAACTTTGTATGTTGAGGTAATGTTCATTTTGACCCACTCAGTCTCATAGTTTTACTCCCAAAAGGTGCATTATCTTAAAGTCACAACCTTACATATATAGCCTAAAAGCTCCCTTCCATTTTCTAATGTAAGATAATTCATTTTTATGCTTTTCTCACCACACCTATAATCTTATCAGGAGCTGCTCCTAATACTAGTAATTCTTTTTTTCTCGAACATCACTTGCATCTCGTGGTTGAATAAGATAAGGAGTGATCACCAGGTGATATACTAGGAAAAGAGAATCATTAATGCAAGAAGTGATTTCTGGTAAGTTTATAGGCCCGGTGAGAGAGGTGCCTTTTGGGAGATAAAACTGTGAGTTTCATCGAGCTAAATGGGATAATACTTTTATATTTGGAGTCGAGTCATGACATATTGGTATCAGAGCTAACTTTCATAGTATGATGTGACTCAAGAATAAATAAGATGGAAGCTAGTAGGCCTCTGAAAACTCATGGCTGAAGAGGGTGAGGAGTAAGGGATTCACTTGTGCAAGAAGTGGCTTGCAAGAAATGGCTTCTTTCAAGCTTCTCGGTTTGTTAAGAGGGGCACAAGAATGAATTATTACACATGAAAAAACGAAGTATAGCTTTTGAGCTATATATGTGTGGTTATGACTTTAAGATATTAAAGTGCTTTCTGGTGGCAAAATTGAGGCCTAGTGGTTCAAAGTAGACTATACCTCAACATTGGCGGGATAGATAAACTGGTTGTTACCTGATGCCTCGACAACACCGCCTCGTACAACCCAGAAAGTATTTTGTGAAATACCCAAAGCTGAAACAATTTATGGCATTCTAACGTGTGTTTTTACAAGTCACCTTTATATCGCATTTTTATCTATTAATGAAGTTATCATATGTATTGTGCTTAACGAAATGATCCACCCCATTAGACTTAATGAATTGGAAAATTTATTAAGTTTGGCTGGCCAATGAGGGGATGCCACATTAGCAGTGGGCTCACCCTGTTTTATAAAGAAAATTTCTCAATAAGTATTATTATATAATTAGAATTAGGATTCACCGTATATCATAATACAAAATTTCATGACTTGAGCTATGGTAATCAGGAATGCACTAGTATTATTTTCATTTTATTCTAGCAACCTTGCTTTCTTTAATTTTGCACTCATATTAATAAAATTTCTATTTCTTTTTGGCAGGATGGGCTTGAGGAAAAAATAGGAATTATTCATGAGGATATAGTAAAGCATGTAAGTTTCTTGTCCTTTTAGCAACTCTTTGTTGGATAAATTAATAGCGTGGCCCTCCTAATTCCAGTGAATCAGCGAACTTAGTTCTGAAGGGTTGTCTTTGACCTTCTCTTTTTGACTTTGTCTAACATATGTAAAAATGAAGAGCAGTATGAAAGTACAAAATTGCTTCGATTTCCTTGATTCAGTACATAACCTGCTACGTTAGATCTGATTAATTGGAGAGCAACATCGGTGCTCTTATTTGCCACCATGCCTTGAAAGGAATGCTTTTAGGCTTGGACAGAGATGCAGTCCTGAAAAACCTGATTGGACCGACATTAGAACATTCTGTTGCGGCTTGACTATACTAATCTAAATAATGTAGGATTGACAATATTAGAATACACACACACATAAGCAATGGTATCATCATGCGCGTGTCTCTGTAATTAAGATAAAGCAACATACATTGTTTTACTTAGAATTGCTTAGGGGCTGGCATGAGGCTCTACTTTGTGGTAGTTTTGGCCTTACCCACTTTATTCAGCCTTGTAAGTCCTGCAGTTAACAATTTTATTATAGGGTACGCAATTGTTTTTCTTGTGTTTTTTTTTTTTTTTTTTGATAGAAGGGTACGCAATTGTTATTAGAGCAGTGTTTGTCCATTATATCAGTGATTTAACTGGTTGAATATCAATTTATTTTTACATATCATTAAAACAAATGGTTTCAGTCAGTGAAGAAAGAGCTTTTGAAGTTGGATAAACTGATTGATCGAGCAAATGAGAAAGGATGGCGCAAAGAATATCCTTCTGCATTATATATTTTTTAGTGTCAGTTTTGATTTGATCTCAATACTATTCGATGTAATCTGTGTCTATTTTGGGTGACATGTAACCTTGACTTCTAATTGGCATAACATTATTTGATTACATTGATAGACGGAAGCTGCTCAGTAAACCTGAGGAGGTTATGCGTCTTGTGAAGGATTTGCCAAAAATTACTGCAGACACAGAAGCGGACGCTACTGAACTCAGGGAAGTAAAAGGTAGTCATCGTTTTTTCCCCTCACAAGGTTTCGGTTAACTCATGCAAGTTTTTATCATGTTTGCTTTTATTTTCTGTCTTTTGTACTTTGACTTATTATCTAATACTCAACCTGCATTGGCATAGGAACTTAATAGCTTGATTTACATGATTTTTTGTGGTGTTGTATACATTCAGATAGTAGTCATACAGGTTTATAAGGCCCCTATCAGCTAATTATGCAGAAATGTGTTTGCTAATGGAAAGTTAGACTTGGGTTTCTGAAGCGAACATTAGTGAAATCTGTTTTGATATCTTGAAAATCAAATATGGTCATTTATGTTTTACTTCGTCTCTCCTACTTCTCTGTGTTGAAAACAATAACAACTTGACCCATTTTGTTAGTAGCATAATTTTGATTTCACAGCATGAATAAAAGAGCATGTACGTTTGGATTTTCTAGTATATATCTTTGTTCTCATCTCAAAATCTCTACAGAGCAATCATACCCATACTGACTCTGGCCCCTTTGATACACACATTGAATACAACAACAACAACAACCAAGCCTTAATCCCACTAGGTGGGGTCGGCTACATGGATTCTTTGTTTTCATTGCGCTCTATCAGTTACCAAATTCTTATCTAAGTCTAAGTAACTAAGATCATTCCTTATAGTTTCTTGTCATGTCTTCTTTAGCTCTGTTTGGTTGGAGGTTGTTTTAGTTATGATCATGATCAAAATGGCCTCCAACAAAATTCTATTTAAAATTTTTTTATTTTTTATCCACAATACATAAATTTTAATATAAAAATTTACTTTTCATTGCATTCTACTCAAGTTTTAACATAAACAACAACAACAACAACCAAGCCTTAATCCCACTAGGTGGGTTTCAAGCCAAATATCCTAACCAACTAGACTACAATGGAAGATTTTAACATATTATACTTAATTTTTTATTTTTAGTTTTAAATAAAATAATTGGAGGCCATTTTGGCCTTGGCCTGACCTCCAACCAAACATAGCCTTAGTCTCCCTCTTCTTCTTTGTACATGGGCAAAATCCAATAACTTAATTTTTCTAATTGGAGCTTCAATCGGCCTACGATTTATATGTCCAAACTATTTAAAGCCGACTTTCTCTAAGTTTATCCTCAATTGGTGCAACACCAACTTTCTTTTGGATATACTCATTTCTCATTCTATTCTTTCGTGTATATCCACACATCCACCTTAGCATTCTCATTTCTGCAATATTTATTTTGTTTGTATATTTCCTCTTTGCAGGCCACCATTCAGCACCATATATCATCATTAGTCTTAGTACAGTTTTATAAAATTTACCCTTGATTTCAGATGAGATTTTTCTATTGCACAACACACCAAAAGCATTTCTTATGCACACATTGAATATGAAAATAAATTATGATTTGTCTAGGGTAACATGGTAATCAACTCAGTTAACTGATTTAAGTGGGCAGTGATTGGAATTGAATTTGAGGGATCTACTTTGAGATTATGGATGACGATTGTAGGACAAACTGCACTTTGGTGATTTGGGAGAAAAAACTATGCACCAAATCGTCACGTATGGGCTATGCCACTTTTCAAAAAAAAAATCATGTATGATTAATGAGTTTCTTTTAACAGTTTATTAAGAAAAGAGCTTTTCTGTGTCAGAAGACATAGGAGAGATGAATTTGTGTGAAATTTGTCCAAGTTTAATTCGCTATAGACTCATATTTCTTTGTTGAATATTTTTTTAAGAAGTGTTTGGTGGGGATACAGACCAACATTGAATCTGACAACCAAGATATCATATGCTGAATCAAAATTCAAATTTAAATTGATTAAAGCTAATTGGAGATTTTCATATTAGCTTTATCCAGATTTGATTTGATTCATAGCAGATTTGGAAGATTTAAAAACTCGTCATATTTAGATATGATTTTCTTTTATTGTAATAGCATTAGTTTTATATTTATTTAGGTTTATTTGATATTTTTATTTTCAGCATTGATTATGGTAATTTTAAATTTTATTATGGGATCTTTATATATAAAGGTCGCCTTGCATTATAACGAAGACGGTTGCATTTAATGAATGAAATTATGTTTGAGTTTTCTGAGTGCTTAAATTCGGGCTAAGAGGTTAATACTTTGGTGAAGGAAATGGTAAGGGTTACCTTAGGTGATAATCCTTTAATACTTAATTGTCCTCAACTAAAAAAAAAAGATTTTACCCACTTTCCTTCCTTTTTGATTTCTGTGAGATTCATCCTGCCACCATCGATCTCTGCTCGTGCATTAGAACTGCCCGCTACCCACTTTCCTATGTAGAGTCGACCAAGATGAGTATGCCTCATGGAGTCCACACCTCTGTCTCGCCTGAACAGCGCAAGGCTACTCATTACCCTCCTCTCATTCAGCATGCATCATCACTAGAGGAATGCATCGCTTGAGCAAAGCTGCTGCGCCACCCGATTGTCTTTCTGCTTGCTTCACCAATTTCAGGCACCATCGTTATGTCGTCGCCCATGCTCAGTAGACTTGCACGCACCGCCACCCCCAATCTCCTGCTCCCCTCCTACCTCCGTCTCCTCTTGTGCCGATGGCCTGCTCGCCCACGTCGCCGATCAAAACCTCGCACGATCGTCGGCTCTCGTGCAACCACCAGCTCTCGTGCACCTACCGACATCTACACGTCGCGCCCGTCGGCTTTCACATGCTCGTCGGCTCCCGCGCGCCCACCAGTTCCTATGCGCCCGTATTACGTCCGTGCACTCCTGCTTCCTCGCCTGCAAACCAAGTACAACTGTGTGAAGCCCTAATTCATTTTGAAATTACAAGTAGAGGTCCGTATTTTACTTAGATTCAACTCAATTTAAGGACTGAACCTAAAGCTTCAATCAGATTCCTAGATTCCAATCAAGGTATAAATTCCTTGTGACTCAATTATTTCCTAATTATCTGAATTTATTTGACATTATTTCGCTCAACTAACTGTTATCAAATGACCTCTAACTGTACGACCATATATTTATCTGAGCGAAACAAATTTATTAGATTTAATTAACTTCTGAACCTCAGTTTTGATTTGTTGAATTAAAATTAACACATTAATCTAATTTAATAAATTCTTATTTATTAGGCGATGCAGTTTAGTTTTAATTTTATAATATTTTAATTTGCGAGATTTAAAATCTAATTTATCATAAAATAATAATTTGAAATAAATTTATTCTTAATTTAAATAATTTGTCAATTAATTTGTTGTTTATAAATAAATAATTAACATTTTCATTTTCCATCCCACATCAGTGTTACACAATGTAGTTATTCACAACGAACATGTGCAAAATGCATTCTTTGCTAAAAATATTTACAGTTCTAGCGCTTTTTAGAAAAGTTTAGTTTATGACATGTCATTATTTATTGTTATTTTTCCTGAAATCCTAATATTTGACTTTCTTGTTTGATTTTTTTTTTTTATCCCAAACACCATAATTCCACTTACATCACGTGGGAATTGTAATGGAATGGATTCGAACCCGGGACTCCATGGTACCTAAACTAACCTTTTCTCCATTGGGCTAGGAGAAGCTTGGCTTATTTGATGGTCTAGTTTAGTGAATTCTGGTTTATTTTTACGTTCTGATTTTTTTTTATTTTGAAAAATGTCTTTTTGATGTAACAGATGGCAATACACTTGTTTCATCTAAGAATGCGAATAATCCTAATGCTCCAGGTTGGACTTCTGTGCTATTTCCTCTCAACCAACCCTTCCCACGCTCCACCCCTTACATCAAAATAAAACTTGGTTCTGGAAACTTTTGAATTTCTGACTACATGATGCTTTTAGTGGTGTAAGAGCTTTTTCTGCTTTGGTTCATTGGCTCTGCTTTGGTATAATTTCATGAGTGTCTTACCTGTTGCGCTTGATCTTGTCCAAAGGCACTTACTATTTGCTTAAAGCTTACTAATCTCTCGTGAAGTTCAAAGGATATGTTTTTTCCTTTGTTCAAGGGACTCCCTGCTTGCCTCAAGTTTCTTTTGTTTTAAGGTTAATGTTTATTCACTTTGCTGTGGTTATATCTCTTGAGATCCTTGAATGTGTTCTAATCCAGTACCACCAAAGAATACTTTGTGATTCTTTCTTTGCTAATTATAAAATGTTCTAATGCCTTGCCTCAAATCTCTTTTATATGGGGATTTTGTGTATCTAGTCTGTTCTTATTATAGTTCTGGTCCTTCTGGATCATGACATCATCTAGAAGTTCTATTGTTGGCTTTGGATAGTATCCAAGCTAATCAATATAACCACTACTGACAAATTTTTAACTTCAGCCTTAATAATTATTCCTACTAGTATTGTTTCTGGAAGTACTGACTGAATTTTGTTTCCTTGATCACTTTAGATGGTCCTTTAGGAAATTTGCAAATGGATGCAGCCTTTCTTGACAAGATAACCGCCAAAACAAAAGTCTCTGAAGGTTTCAATGCTATATTATTTGAAGTTCTACAATTATTCTTAGTGTTTTAATATATTTGGGTTTGAGCAGTACTGAACATTTGTCACAGTGGTTGCAGGTGGTGATCGAAACTTTCAACTAATTGATGTTAATAACGGTGATAAGATTGTTCCTGAAGAAAAGTCTGAAGGTGTTGAATTTTTAAAACCATTCATTTTTTTATTTGACTTTATATTTTGAGTTTGCCATTGTTCAATATTTCATGCAACTGTTGCTTTATGTTTTTTCTAGTTCGCAACAGCTTTTTTAGGATCAAACAGATCTATAACCAATGTAGGATTACTTGTGTGTTCTTGTCTATCATCCAATTCACGTTCTTATGTTTTAACTTTTACGTTTTTCTTCCTGATTTTATGTGATATTCGTGATCTGATAAACATGAGGCCCTGCTTTGTGTTGTGTATTTCCTGTTTGCTTGTCTAGGTTTGTTCTGTCATTTGATTTACTTGGTAGAGTAGATACTATAATAATATAGATCCTGAAATTCATAACATAGATTTAAATTACCTATCTTTGGGCATAAGTTGACACTACAACTGAAGCCAATCATGCGTCTTATTTCTTATGCACTCAAAACAATGATATTTGTAAGTATAATGTGATGGTGGCTATACCTTTTTTTGACTGAGTAAAAGTATCCCATGAAGCATGGTGTATAACTTTTGATAGGATCAGTAGAAGTATGCTTAAAACCAAACATATCCCCTATGAAAGAAGCAAACTATGTTTAGACGAATGTTCCTAGAAAAATTTCCGGAACTGCCACAAGTTTTAGTGACAATCAATGTTAGGACACCCCACCCTGCATCTCCCATTGTTGACTATCTTAACATGGAAGCTTTATCTACAATGTAGTGGGTCTATCAAGCATTTGGTCATTCAAAAAATCAAAAAACTCTTTTCAACTTTCCTGATATGAGTTTGACTTAAGTGTATGCGACTCCCATATCCTGGCAAGCGTTATTCGTTTATCTTTTTAGGAGCGTGATTGGCCAGTCTAGCCTTAGCAAAATCATGGAGTAGTTGTGAAAAATTTCACTCTTGGTGTCGTTTATTATGCACCTTTAATTCCTTGATATAATGATGTAGCATTGTTTTATTTGAATATAATTAATTTCCCATATCAATTGTATTATTTTCTACCTTCTGAATATTTTAGTTAGTATTTAGATTGAGATCTGAGGTTGCCTACCAAACCAAATGAATATTTATGGTCCACCGAGGTACCCACACTTCCATGCCTTAATGATAAATCATAAAAGCATTTTGATATTTAATTGAGTTTTCTACTGCAGTCAAGATACATATTCAGATGTAACCAATGCATCCCATAACTTATCAGGAGCAAAGATTGTTTGGTATCTCAAATGATTGTGGTTGCAGGGCATAAGCAGAGTGCTTTAAAAGAGACAGTTGGTGCACAAGCTGTTATTGAAATTAATGATGAAGAGGAAGCAATTGACATGGGGGGGACGTCCGACATTGAGATTATAGATCTGGATGCTACCGATGGCAATCACAATGTGCGGAATGACGCCAATCTAGAAAAAATATGGAATTATATGGATCCTTCAGGCAATGTTCAAGGGCCTTTTTCTCTACGAACTCTCACTTACTGGAAGGATGAAGGCTTCTTTGATGAAGATTTCAGGATATGGAGAGCTTCTCAATCCCAAGAGGATGCTATCACCTTGGGTGCTGCTCTTGGCTTGTAACATGCTATTGAGTTCTTCTGTATATTGTACAGAACCATAATTTAGTGAGTCTATTGCCTTCCCCCATTTTGGAGGATGGCAATGGCGAGAAGGCCATTTATTTTGCATTTTATTTGATATATTATTTGTTGAAGGAAATTTGAGGCTTACTTCCAACACAGACCATATGCTCTATGCCAACTCACTATCAAGTTTCCATTTGCTGTGTCCAGCGTGGTGGGCTTTGTGTTGGGATCTTCATCAGCAGACAACTAAGCAGTATCTTGCGTATTTTTGATTAACTGGATGAATGTATCAAGCATGGCCTTGTCTAGCATCCAGAACAAAGATGCTGTGCCTTTTATATTTTGATTTTTCTTTTAATCTCTTAAAATTAGCAGTACAATGCTTGTTGATCACAGATAGAAATCCTGATTACCTGAATTTCAGTTAAATAATAAAGCTGCTATTTTATTGACTGGAAGGAACTTTAAGATATCTGAGTGTTACTGCTGCTCATGAGGCAGTTCGCCAGGCCACAGCTTCAGATTTTTACAGTCCATTAATCCTGCTTTGCTTGTTGGACTTCCAACATTCAGCGGGCTGATATTTGCTCAATCTTTTGATGGATTTAGTCCTTACTGGAACTACAACCATCAAGAATGCTAGCTTAATAATGGTTGTTAGTTGGCATCTATTTGCTTTCAAAAAATACATCTATTTGCTTTCAAAAAATACATCTATTTGCTTTCAAAAAATACATCTATTTGCTTTCCATAGAGTTAAATTACTGTATTTCTAATCAAATTTTCCTGATTACTGACGTTCTACCAACGCCATAGATTCATATTCACCGTATTAAGCTCTGTATTGAATCATATTAAATATCCAACCAATGCAGGAATAGATAATAAGAAAACCTTCGTTTGGTTCAAAATATTTTTTTTATTTAATATAAATTTCAACTATAAAAATTAATTTTATTTTAACTTCAATACAAATATAAATATTAAAATTTAAAATATTTTATATTTTACATATTTTAAATTTAAAATATAAAATATATATTTTTATTTATAAAAAGAAAAAGCGCAAACCAAACGATGCCGATCCTAATGTATGAGTAAATTTGTGAACAAGTATCAAGCTGAGCCCGGGCGAGATACGAGTTTTAGCATTTTTGATTCCACTGTAACTTAAACTTGAGCTCGAAACACTAATCAAGTCAAGCGTGCTCGAATTGAGTATCAATTTCAAGTCAAAATCGAGTGAAGCATTTATTTATTTTTAATAATAATGAATGCTCAAAAAATTAATTTTATTCAGTTTTAGTAGCAGCTAGTTAATAGTTACGCAAAACCTCAAAGTTATTTGTATTACAATAGTTAGAAAATTATACATTTTATATATAATTAAAACAATACGTGATTACATGCTAATATTAACTTAATTATACGCATGACAATAAGATTTAAATTAAATACTAAAATTTAATTATACTTGCCTTTTACTTTTACATTTGTAATTAGCACATTTAAATGTTTTGAAATACAATGCTACAAGCAGATTTTAATGTTTAAAAAATCTGACAAATCACATGTATAAAATAAAGATCTCATTTCTATTTTCCAACCATTGTAAACCAGATTATTACGTTATAATTCATCGTGATACAAATTACAGTCACAAGAAATATATATATATATATATATATATATATCATCATCATCATCATCATCATCATCATCAATAGAACTCAGTCGAAATTATCAAAACTATCGAGTTTTGGAGAAAGGTCGCTTTTTCGGATCAGTTTTAGTAAAAACCGATCTGAAACTACTGAAATACTGCCTAGTTTTAAAACTTTGGATAATACTTCAATTCTTGAGTAACAAATTTTGGTTCTCAGACAACGATGAAAAGATTATTTATGTCCGGGGATGACATTTTCTAAGTATAACATAAAAAATAAAACATCAAATAAAACATTTGTGCTATCCATAAAGTCATAAACCAACAAAGGAACTTATCGATCAAATGGATTATCAACCTACATAACATCTTCTGAAGCTGAATGCAAAAACAAATTACTATAACCTCTGTAGTTAAAGAACAATAAGTAGTATGATGAACTTAGATGCATCAGATTAAAAGCAAACTGAAAAGGCTTTCTTGTTTCATTCATTTACGTTCTGCCTTGGCTATTATTGAAACCTTTTTCTTGATTCAGATGGCAATGGAAAAGTTTCAGCTAAGAATTGAATTAAGCCCAATGAGGATGAAACTTCAGGTCAAAATTCTAGAACTTTCCCTAAACAGACCATTCTCATCCCCCACCTTTACACACACACAAAAGAAGGGGTTGTCAGAGGTCTGGTTTAAGAGCTTCCTGTAATATGGCTCAATTTCTCTGGTTAGATCTAACTTCATCTGATTGGGTCTTAACTCTTGCACGTAATCTTGTCCAAAAGCACTTCAATTCATTCCCACTACACTGTAGTTGTCATCAAGTTTCTTATCATCTGTTTGAATGTAACCTGTTATTAATAAACTCATACTGTTCACAGCTATTTAGGTTTATTTTCTTAGAGAATTGCTTCAATACGAAATACCAGGATTTAATTTTAAAAACTCCATGTTAATTTTTGAAACCTTAAATCCGATTCAATTGAAATATACTGCCCCATTCTGACCGGTAAATTCTAATTTACTTTAAATTGGTTTCTTAATATGATTTGTATTTTCTCAAAATCACTTTAAGATTTATTGTATTTATTTGAGATAACATTTCGTTTAATTTTTTACCTCAAAATTTGCTTTTCATTTTATCCTGCATCTGACAACAAATCGTAATACTGATGGAGCATGAATGAAAGCAAAGGAATCAGTGTCTGTTAATCAAAACTCGCAAAAACAAAATAGTAGGATGTGCCATTATCATATTTTTGTTGGCAACATGAACTTTGATTTCTTCTCTGAAGGCTTAAGGATTTGGAAAGAGCACATAAAAGTTTCATCAACACTCATCATTGCACCAGCATTATCAATTTTTTTTTTGATGTTAGCATCATCAAATTCAACACAGTAATTGGGGGCTGAAAATTCTGTGACTAGTTGTCTACAAGCAAAAACTCATAGCCATCCTTCACAACATGCAATTTCAGCAAAAGCTCATAAAAAGACAACTTATAACAAATTTAACAATTAATAACAGAGAACACATATAACCTGATGAGCTCGACAAACAAGATCAAGTCCTGCTTTATGAAAAAATCAAATACTTGATCAGCAGCAAAAGTGTAGGAAACTCCTATATCATTCATTCCCCAACGTTGAACATCTCTACCTGGGTCTGACAAAAGTAGAACACCGTAAATCGGAGTCTGGCACATCAGTAGGATGAGAAATACTTTTGATCTGATCCAAGTTTGATAAGTCAGGAGAAAGGCCCACCATGCATGCATGAAATCTTGTCATCTATAAGAGGGCTACAGGAAGGCAACTAAAGCATTCTGTGAAGACTTCCTGTAGTCCCCCATGAGATCTACGCTTACATTCCATCATAAAACCTCTATATTCTACTTATAGAAACACATTCATGGTTCTCTAAGAAAAAATTATCAGTATATATATATATATATTGATAGCATAAATACAACTCACTCAAAAAGGTTAAAAAATCTGATGTTGATATTAGCAATATGACCATAACACGGTTACCAAGTAAAAGAAAAATGAATTGAGAATGCAGGTTTATGAGCAGCATAGAATCTCAACCATCCTAATATGGCCAAATCATGGAAACTACAAACACAGACCTAGATTAGCACAATAACACAATTAGATACGTAGGATGGCTGATGCTAAAGCGTCAAACAAGCTTCCCAGCAACTGCAGGGTAGAAGTCTGTCAAGTTGTCTACATTCAGATAAAGTCCTTTGCAGCATAAAGAAGGGGCATATTGAATAAGTTCTTCAATAAAGTGGGGGCATATTGAATAGATTCTTCAATTAGTTCGATATTCTCTAAGTGCAGCTTCCACTAGCTCTTATAAGCTATAACTGCCTTGTATCACCACTGCAGACAAAGATATTTATGTGATTTCCTCATATACTCCCAGTATCAATAGAATTTTTACTAATGTTCATGATAATATTTTCCATAATAGGATAAATTTTGTTATTTCCAAACAAAAAGGGAGCGTGCAGTCATTCCATTCATATGAAATATCATAGAGGTTGAATATATATGCATCCATATAATAGGAATAAAGATTTTCATACTGTATGGCTTGTATGTACAATACTTTTGCAGCCTTATATGGTTTAAATCCACAACGAGCCCAAGAAAATTATGTTGAATGTGAAATAAAATTAATTTTCTTATTGGATATGTGTGAGATGTGAAATAAAAACAATTTTTAAGGTTGAGATTTATTGCACAACGAAAACAAAGGATTCATGTGGTCGACCCCACCTAGTGAGCTTAAGGCTTAGTTGTTGTTGTTGCTGTTGTTTTAAGGTTGAAATTTATATATGATATAAAATAAAATTGATTTTTAATATTTAAATTTTATGTATGATGTGAAATAAATATAAAAAAATTGATGAAACTAATTTTTTAGAGGAACTTCGGGTTTTGTTTTCCCCTAACCAAACAAGGCTTAATGTGGTATTTTTATTTTTGAGATTTTTCAAAGATTTGAAATAAAATTATTTTATTTTGGAATGTGTATAGGATGTAAAATAAAGTTAGTTCTTTATTTTAAAATTTCTGTAGAATATGAAGCAAAGCTGTCTTTAATGTTAAAGTTTGTATAAGATTTGAAATATTATAAGTTAAATATTTAATGTTATGTATGCTGTAACATATAATTTTAATTTTAACTCAGATTAAACGTTAGCCTAGATAAACAACAATTGTCAACCTTGACAAAACTCAGTTACAGGGGAGCGGAAGGCAAATGGCTGATGTACATCATCCTCAAAAAATTTACTATTCCATAAATCCAACGAGTCTTCATCCATAAGAAGGCGAGAGAGAAACTTTTATTATCAAATGCCAAATTCTAGCAGCAATAGGCCTCAACTGTCCAGCACATATACATCAGGAAAACACTAATCCTGATCATAAAAGCAAAGTTCGCACACGTGGTACTTCAATGCACGTTAAAGTTTTTAACTTGAGCAAGTGAGAGGGAGAGCTGACCACAGATCTTGATGGGGGCTTCGAGTTCCAAGAGGTTGGGCTGCTGGAGAAAGATCACTCTCGAAACAACACAGGGCTGACGGATTTCAGCCTCGGAAAGCTGAACCTGCCTGCCGGGCCTCGCCGTCAGGACTTCCAGCTACCGGTTGACGATATCATCGAGAACCGCAGGGTCAATGTCTTGCCTTTGCGCCGCCGTCATCCCAGCCCCGCTGATCTTCCCAATGCCACCGATCCAAAAACCCTAGACTATCACGGGAGCCCGCGGTAGAACAGCTACAGGGGCAAGCCAGCGAGGAAAGAAATGGCAGCTGGCGAAAAGGATGGGCTTGAGGAAAATAACAGGGATGCAGTGGGAAGAGAAAAATGGACAGCAGCTTCCGCAGTTCAGAGCTGAAGAAGAAACCCTTGCATCGTCTTAGGTTATACTAGATCTGAACATTTTGCCCTACTTTCAATTTAATTTAAAGTTTCAAAAAAAATAAATTTTCTATCATAAATTTTTTTTCAAATTTTAAAAAATTAAATTAAATTAAATTATTTTAGAAATTTTAATTATCTTAAAATATAAATATTGGTCTACAACTTTCTTCATAAACCTTTTAGTTTTTTAAATTAAAATTATTGATTTAAGTTAAGATAGGTTAAGATTAAATTATGCAAATGTTTTTTTTTAATGAGATAAAAGTTTTTTGTTCAACCAAAATGTGCCTCGACCAAACGGAGTTTTAGGTCCCATTTGATTGAAAAATTTTTAGTCATACTTTCAACTAAAAATCTTATTTTTACTTTTAAAAATAAAAATAATATTTTATATTATATATTACATAAATTTTAACATTAAACAATCACTTTATTTTACATTTAATATAAATTTTAATATAATTAACTCATTTTATTTTATATTATACATATTATTCAAAAAATTTATAATTTTTTTTAAAATTATCTTTTTTTTCCTCAAACAGTGATATCTACGCTTTTATTTTAATAAAGAGAGTTGTATTAGAGTTTTTTTTTTTTTTGAAAGAAGTTTTATTAGAGTATTTGAGGCTGTTTTGATTTTAGAATTGGTGCTATTAATTAGGAGTAATAATCATTAATTAATTAATTAATGAAGAACACTTTTTTGAATTCTGAAAATCAAATTTTTTTAATTTTATACAAATTTTAATATAAAAAATATTATTTAATTTTATATATTTAATAATTTTTAATAAAAATATTTAATTTATTTTATATTTTAAATCTAAAATATAAAATAAAATTGATATTTTTATTAAAAAATATTTAATATTTGAAGTAAATGAAAGTGAACCGGTAGTCAACCGGTAGAAACAGGCCATCATAAGTCAGCAAAAAAAAAAAATTAAAGACTCCTAATCAAATCCCAATAGTATATATGTATATATAAATCAGCTTGGAGTGTTAAAAAGGCTCAATGGCTGTCATTCCCAATAAAGGTAGACGAGTTATACAAAATCCTTTTGTCATTTCCAAGATATGATCGATCTACACTGGTGAGACCGTCAACCTCACCTCAGAAATCATCAAATTAAGATATGTGCAGAAATATATAAAATATATTTAATATTTTCAATGCGCAAACATGCATGCACCCAAGTGAAGCTTTAAATTACTGGCAATGATCGAATAATTAACCGAAAGTTTATATAACTTTTAAGATAAATCAACCAAACAAAATGCTTTGAAGCAAACGATCAATGCACGCATGCGATGCGCACCATTTCACAGCCTCAAACGCACCAATTACGCACATACGGATCGCTGCAGTCCTCGAGGCCCAAACGGCGGGCAACGTGCATTAGCGGAAGCGGCTCAGGCAGCTGGCAAACAGCTGCTGCGGCAGTGTTTTGGTGGAGGCCGAGAGTTAGAGAAACACCATTGCTGCTGTGGTTTCCTCCATTAACGCTGAGGTAATCCAGGCTGTAAGCATCTTCGTTAATGTGGTGAGGGAAGTAGGAAAGCTCGTGATGATCAGCATTGCTGTTCATCAATGGCCGCCTCCTTGAACAGGAGTACTGATCATGGTTGCTTGAGGAGGTAGCAGTACTGGATGCTGAAGGTTGTGAAGCAGCAGCAGATAGTTGCATATCATGAGCTGGATTAATCTTCTCGTTGTTATCCGTTTGTGCTGATTTAATTTGCTGCTGTCGCATCTCGAGGTTGTGGATTTCCTCCACCATTGGCTTCCAAACTCGAACTCGTGCGTTGATGAACCAGTTAGAAACCTAATTAAGCACGAAGAGTAGTTCAATATATATATATATATATAAATTAATCTTCATGAAAATATATATAATTATCTCAAATTAATTAGCCATATTTCATGACATGATTACCTGATTTC
Source organism: Apostasia ramifera (assembly GCA_019297695.1). Lineage (NCBI taxonomy): Eukaryota > Viridiplantae > Streptophyta > Magnoliopsida > Asparagales > Orchidaceae > Apostasia > Apostasia ramifera. Next base: position 79,852 of record JAEMOT010003984.1, read on the forward strand.
TAGACAGACCTGTTTGCTTAGCCAACATTTGCTTATCTGCATCTGTTGGGTAACTGCAATTTGCAGTGAAAAGACAATATTTCAGATGAAAGAGTAATAATTCTCCCTTATAATCAACATCAAAATTAACCTTAAACAAACATAAAATATATATACCCCATCAAAATTATAATAATACACACACATATAAACATATATCCCCCATCCAACTAAACGATTGGAGCATTCCAATTACTAACAAGCAGTTGACCATTTTATAGTTGTAGAATTAATGCAATCCTGAGATGCATATATACACCGACTGGTTATCTTGCTGAACAAGAAAACACTCAGTAAAGGAAAAAGTACTCGAAGCAAATTAATAAGATAAACTTCGGCTTGATGCAACATGCATGCAAATCAGACATCATGTCAGTAAATGATATTAGCTCAAATGTTGCTTACGGATGCAAGAAGTGTTCGAACAGCCAAGCCCGAAGAACAGCCACAGCACGTTCAGGAAGTCCCCTTTGAGGTCTCCAGACATGAGTCTGCCTAGAAGAAGTAGAGCCGCTCCCCCTAATTTGTTGTGAACATGAAATGCTATTGATCATGAGGCCCGAACCCGAAATCTCCGATTTACCTAGATCTTCCTTTCCCAAGGCCTTGTTGATGCGATTAAGTTGATTGGATAGAGCATTCTTGAGGCACCTGAAGTGCTTAGCCATGGACTTGAGAGCCATGGAAACAAATGGTGCAGCAGTATTCAGTCCTGCTACAGCTTCAAATGAGGCCATAACAGTTTGGACCTGCTGATAGTATAGTCTGTATCTTCTGTATATCTAAAAATATTGAAAATAAAAGAATGAGCTGGAATATTAGACAATTGGATTTAATTCGCGTCTAGCTAGAAACAGCAAAATAAGATATCTAATCACTATAGAAACAAGATAATTAATCAGAATTGTTAAAATTATTGGAATAAAAAAGCAGAAAATTTCGGATGATAAGTACTTAAACCTCTGTTATAGTAACGATTAGCAATGCAAGGCCAACTTGGAACTCAGCTTCATGAAACCTTCAATTCTAAACAAATTAAGATTCGTGCTCAATAGTGCAAAATTCACTAATTCTAACAGATAACAAATATATTTTGTGTATTCTATAATAAATTAATTTTTATACTAGTCGAAATATATAAAAAAAGAAATTTATATAGAAGACACATTGATTATAAAAAATTATATGTTTTACTGTCAAAAATGAGATATTATATATATATATATATATCATACTTAAATCTTACAAAATTACATATTCTATATATATTTTTAAAAAAATTATAAACTAAATTGCTAATATATTTTCATAAATTTTATCTTATTGTGTATGATATGCACATTTATAATAAAAAATTTTAATTACTAGATTGAATTTAAAGTGAATTTTATACATAGCTAATATAGAAAAAAATAATATTTAGAGTATAATGTTAAAGTTTAAAGTTTAGGATTTAGGTTAGCTTTTAGTATTAAAGTAATTTAGATGATATAATTTAATATTTTGAATTATAAATTATGATTTTATAACTTAGGATTTGGAGTATATATAATGTGACTTTTTCCAAAAATAGTCCAGAATCTATAATTTTGTAAGATTTCCAAGTGATATATGTATTATTTGATCTTTGATATTAAAAAAATGTAATTTTTGTAATTAGAGTATTCTCCGTATAAATGCCCCACCTCCCTCAAAAAAACACCTTTATATTTGTACTAGTCTTTTCTTTACTATAAAGTACTCGTTCCACAATCACATAATCCAACCACTCATCTTTCTCTCTTCATAATATGCTCTTACGCTTGGATCCTCTCCCAGTTAAGAAGATCATTTATAGCTTCATTCTTTATATATGTATATATATATATATATACATACATACACACACAAATCTAACAATATACACATGCAAACATTCTCCATGACACAATAATAATTTTTTAATGAAGAGCCTAATGATGTGCATCGTGTCCATATAACATCTTCATGCATCAATAATTAGATTATAACAAGCCAATTGTCATAAAGGAAACAAGAAATCCAAGTGTAATCTTCTTTCTCTTTGATGATCTAGTTATTTCGAAACTATCCAAGCAATTTATTTAAATGCAGCTACTTTAATATGGTTCAAAATAGTTTGGCTAAATTACGAGGAATTCTTGTTTGGCTATTAGTGTATTTATATTTAGGTTTTGTATATAATTGTATAATGGAACCTTTGCTACATTAGCCTGGTTATTATTGTATCTAAGTGCTAAAATTTAGCTGGCTGCATGCTTGGGATTGTGATGATAGTAACCTATCTAATTAAATTTAACTACATTAATTAATCTAGTGATCATGTTATCAAATAGAAGCCATTAACTAATTAATGCATTTATTCCTTGCTCTTCTTTTCTAACTATGGCTAGAAAACTTAATTTATATTCAGAGGCATTCATAAAGACCAACCTTTCCCTTTTTTTCTCTCCGATTTTAACATAAACGATTAGCCATTAATTAATACCCAAATCAGTCATATAACAATATCCCTCAAGCCCCTTGCTAGAGATCTCTACAGTTATTTTACATGTCTAGAAGTAAAACATATGACCATTACACTTCATGATCAGTAGTTATTAACCTAAATTAAAGCTGCTTACAAATTGCTGTAATTAATATATATCTCCGATTTAGCCTTTTAGCTAGTCGATGTTAAATTTTGTTTAAAAAAATTACACTCGCAACTTAATTACATCCTTCTAACCAATTCAGCATAGCACTCCATCCAATTATATTGTTACAAACAAGAAGGACAAGTTATAGTATTACAATCAAAATGATCAAAGGAAATTAATTACTCTGGTTTCCAGAAAGGCATACAAGACCCATACAAGCCGTCATGTATCAATTCACACCAAATCAAAAGCATGTAAATGAGAACAAGCGCCGGGACTTCCTCAAAGCTGAAATAGAACAATATATATATATATATATATATAGAAGGAACACGTTCATCAACATGCCTAGGGATTTGGAAGTATGAAAGCAGGAAAAATCTACGCCAGTGCGTATCGGTACAGTACGTATTACTGCACAGGATCTTAATTTGTCTTTCGAGATGGAATGCACATCCCAAAGCAAATAAAAGACATGGTTGGCCAGCATAGCAGTGCAGGCCTATTTACTTCCCAAGCCATCAACAGCATGACATTAATGAAGATGATCCTATTGTATATTTTAATTGTAATTAATAATTCTATATGATCTATGTACGCACGTAGATGTTTCTCTAAATACAGGGAATTAATGTGATCGATCTTTCTGCATACTATCATCATGATACCATTTAACAAATACTAGGCAACAGCACTACAGCTACTTAACATATCATGATTAATATATATATATATATATATAGATATATTACGCTCAAGCTGTATTTCAGTGGTCAAACAACTATGTTCAGCAATTAATATGCGTTGGAGAAAGAAAGATTCAGGAGGAAATTAATTATACCTACAGTAGTAGTAACAAAAGATCCCGGCTAGAGAACATTCACATCACTGACATGAAAGAACGCAGCTCCAGAAAAAATAAAAATAAATAAAAATAGAAAATAAAGATCTTAACTTGAAACAAGCCAACAAGTCTTGTCCATCAAACGCAGCAACGAAAAAAAGGAAGAAATTAAATAAAAATTAAAAACGAAGAAGACTCACGAAATGCATGAATGTGAAAGATTTTGAAAGAAAAAACTTAATTACCTCATCCATCATGGAGATAAGCTTGGCTTTCTTCCACTGCTGTTCGTCCGGGCCGGCTCTTGCCGGGCCACTAGCCGCCGAATCCATCTCGCAAGCTACCGGAAGCATCTCCGATGGATCGGAGCTAATTAGGGTTACCGCTCCTCCGCGACCGAGGTCGCATATCTCCTCCAGAAGCTGCCGCGCGGGCTCCAGAAACCTGGAGCGGTTGAGGACAGCCGAGTAGCCAGTGAACGGCCCCAGCGGGCCGACGGGCGCCGGAGGCGGCTGCGGCGGAGGAGATAGCGTCAGCGAGAAGCCTTGCTGCTGCTGGATCTCGTGGAGGCAGCTTCCATCGTCAACGAGGCGGGCCAAGCTGTAATCTTGGTAAAGCGGAGGCAGGGACGATGACGTCACAGCCTGCGCCGGCGCGTTTTCAGGCGGGAAGCGGAGCTTCTCCCTCCTACTGTGCTGCGGTACGTGATAGAAGACGGCGTGGAGGTTCTCGTGGTGGTGATAAGGGTAAAGAAACATTTGGTCCTCCCCTCCGGCGCCGTACCTTCCCGATGCCGACGACATATCTCCGTCGGCGAAGTTGTAAGCCACACGCTCTTTCTCCTTATTCTCTCCCCTCACTTATGAAAGTGAAGCAGACAGCGATAGAGATCCACCTCTTTCTCTCTCTCTCTCTCTCAACTCCTCTCCACCATCACTACACTCTTTTCAGCACTGTGCATGCCCTTTCCTCCAAAAGGGCGTAGATCGAGCGAACGAGAGAGCGAGCGAGCGAGCGAGAGAGAGAGAGAGAGAGAGAGAGAGAGAGAGAGAGAGTGCGTGATAAAGGCAGCACAGCTGGAGCGAAGGGTGAAAGAGAGGTCCAAGGTTATCATTAATGGAGGGGGAGAGCGACAGAGATGGTAGTTTTGTTTTCTCTGTCCACTCCTGGGAAACCGGGAGAACCGGGAGAAGCCGGTGGACTCAGCGGAGCCTTCAGCCTTCCGATAGGCCCCGCGAGGTATATGCGGATGCGCCGAGTGGGCCCCCACACCATGAGCCATTATTGGCCGCGGGGACGACGCGCGTGGGAGCCGAGACTCAGACTCAGAGTGCGGGGTTCCGGTTCCGGCCGTGAGCCGCTCAGCTTTTCCCGGCTCGATACGTTACATCGACTCGTTGTCGTCCGCTCCTTCCGTATGGGTATTTTCGTAAATTAAAGAGAATTTATATATATATATATATATATTTTTGGACTACGTCATCCACTGATTAAAGGCACAGATTTCATCCCTAATCATTTGTGGTTAAGAATATAATAAGGTGTGTATATATCAATATCTAGCAAAAGATATGGTGTCAGAGAGAAACAGTTAATGTGATATATTTTGTGCAGGTTAGAAAGAGATCTTTTGCTTGAGTGGGTGCGCCCGGGCTTTCCGTCGACCCACGAAACCCGAGGCCCAGTCCACTTCGCCACTGTACGGCTCCTGTTACTAAAGCAGAGTCTGGCTGGCCAGCTTTAATTATTTTTAAATTAATTAATGAAAATTTGAGATGCAGAAAACGTAATGCTTCAATTTTTCAAACCATTTATTTATTTATTTATTTATATAATATTTTTCAAAAAATTATTTATGCATATAAATGCTTGGTGTATTAGCTATTGCTTTGCACAGTGCTCATTTGAATCCGATGAACGCACTGCTGAGGAAGAAGATAATGGAAGGGTAATGGTCTTAAAGTTGTTGAGGCGTTGGGCCCCGCTTAATTCAATGATTGATAGATCTTGAGTCCGTCGGCATAATTTCGATAATTTAATTAATTTTAATTGATCAAATCCAAGTTAGTGCAATGCAGTGCTTGAGAACTAGCCTATGATTGATGACGATAAATGACTCATTATTGTATGATTGAATTTTCAGTATAATCTATTGTGAAAGAAATATTTTAGGATAATCTAAATTCATATATGTCAAATTTTGATCAGCATCGTTTAGTTTTCATATTATTTTCATTTTAATATTTTTATAACAAATAAACTATGCATTAAGAAAATAAAAACACATATAAATTAAACTATCAAGTCACCAATTTATTCGTTACAATGTTTCAAGATAAATTTTACTGTAAGTCCAGTTTGATCGTCTAGCCAAACTAAGTCTATACTACAATACAAAATTAAATTATGTGAAATATTGACTTTTGATCATAATAATATACTAATAATATTTGTGAGTATGTAGACATGTTCCATAATTCATCAGTAGACAATTATGGGTAACACGGGTCATAACTTTATTTTTCTCTTTTTAGCTATGTAGTCTCTCCCTTGCCTTTAGTTATTTCTCTCCAGTCTATTTTAGTCACCTCAAATTTATCACAATTATATAAAGACAATATATTATGTATCATTATTGCTCACTATGAAATTTTTGTGTTTTCTCGCATGACTTGAATATATATAGATTCATGTAGTTTTCTTTGACCTCTAACAAATGAGGTTAGTTACTTTTATTTATGCTAGTTCTTTGAGAGTGATTCTGCTGCCCAAGATCTTACCTTCTCTTATTTTCGATGATTCCTTCTAATGAGCCCTAGTGATCTTTGGATCAATCGCTCCACCCACTATCCCCAACTCTTGTTCAACTCTCTTAAATTTTGCTCCTTAAAAGCCTCTCATCGTGACATCAGAGATTAAATCTTCTCTCGATATTACTCATATTTCTCTAAAATTTTCTCTCTTGATTTGGGGTTTTTATAGAGCATCAAGTTATCTATTTCTTTCCTCGGTGTTTCAAATTGAATATATATAAATATCTCATGTTTGTATATATAAAATTATTAGATCCAAAGAGCAAACCATATCAGTTCTCTGAGATCCAATAATAGCGATCCAAGAGCGGTGCTTGACATTGTTAATACTTATTGTTAAATAGGTATGACACATACCTAGTAAGTATATATGAGCCCAAATCTAGTAGGTATAAACTTATATATGTTATGTGTTATCCAATAGGTATTTATTTTTCAACTAGGCATGACTCAAATATACTAAATATGACTTATATCTAATATATTTCAATTAAATCTAATATGTATTAGATTATGCGTTGCATATATGAGTTTACGCTAGCATGTGTAAGCTTATATCAACTGGATTTGGTAGGTATTAGCCACACACTTAACTAAAAATATTAATACTATCAAGCTTGCATGAGGCCCACAATAAGTTTGGTGTTGCCATTAGATCTCAAAGACTTGAAATAACTAGATCTCTAAGGCCATAACTGGCGTGGGACAAAAATAATACTAGTTTAAAAAACAGTAACAATAATAATAAATAAATTTTTTTAATCACTCTATACAAATTTTAATATAAAAAATATTATTTTATTTCATATACTTAATAACTTCTAATAAAAATATCAACTTTATTTCACATCCTAGACCAAAATTTTAGTATTTTGATTTAAGATGTGAATTAAAGTTGATATTTTTATTAAAAATTATTGAGTATGTGAAATAAAATAATATTTTTTATATTAAAATTTATATAAAATGATTAGAAAAATTTATTTATTATTATTATTATTTTTAAATTAGTACTATTTTGATCCCCACCTCAAATAAGCCCTAAATTTAATAATATTTGCATGCATAGCACAAATGTCCCCCTTCTCTCCAACTCCTCTCACTAATCTTTCTATTTTATTCTCAAAATTCTCTCCAAATTCTCTCGCACCCTCCTTCTCTGCCCTTCAGTAGATTTATTATTAATGGGAAATGCAAAAAAAATCAGATAAATTGCATATTTATGATATAATATTTAAATACATTGAAAATAATATATAGCCAATTATTTAGATCATACTAATAGCGGTATAGCTATTAATTTTTTAACATCCCATCTAAAATCAATTTCAGATGCGCACTTTTTTATATCTCATATTTTAGGATATCTTTGTTTATAATATTAAATTTAACAGGATTAAAATTAAATTTACATAAAAATATTTTTTTATTAAAAATTATGAATAATATAAAATAAAATTAATTATTATATTGAGATATATGATGAATGTAATATAAAGTTAGTTATTATGTTGAGATATATGAGAGATGTAATATAAGTTAGTTATTATTTTAGTAATGTATGCAGGATGTGAAATAAAATTAATTGTTAATATTAAATTTTATGTGTGATATGATATGACTGATTAAAATTAAATCAGATTAATTTTCAATGGTCAAACAAACGGAACATTTAGGCCCTGTTTGGCCCGAGGACCAAAACAGAACCAAAATAGTATTAGTTTAAATAATAATAAT
>JAEMOT010003984.1:90796-111034 GCA_019297695.1 Apostasia ramifera
TAATATAAAAAAATATTATTTTACTTCACATACTCAATAGTTTTCAATAAAAAAATTAATTTTATTTTACATTTTAGATCAAAATACTCGATTCAAATATTTTGATCTAGGATATGAAATAAAGTATATATTTTTATTGAAAATTATTGAGTATATAAAATAAAATAATATTTTTTTATATTAAAATTTGTGTAAAATGATTAAAAAAATTATTTATTATTATTATTATTTTTTAAATTAGTATTATTTTGGTCTTGATTTGGTCCTCGCGCCAAACAGAGTCTGACTATATAACGAGAAATAAAATACTTCACTTGATATTCAAAACAGGAATAAAAAAAATGATATGCCGTTTCACAATGAGTTCATCTACCTAATAAATAATACAACTAAGTTTAGTGTATTGTTTGAACTTAATAAATAATAATTTCTCATCCCAAGAACTTTCATTGCAGCATGGTTGGCTGCCTTTTAAAAATTTCCTTTTTGAATATTATTTGTTCCAATTAATTCTTTAAATCATCATCACTGCATACGTTATACAAATTTTAATATTCAAAAATAATTTTATTTCTCATATATTATTTTTAATACAATTATTAAATTTTTTAACATAATTAATTAATCTTATTTTAACTCATATTTATCTCAAAATAAACTAAAAACTTTTTACAAAGAATTACATATGTTTTTTTTTTAAAAATAAATTTTTACTCAATTAATCATTAGAATTAAATATTTTAATTATATATTTAAAATATAAATAAATATATATATATATATATAATTTTGAGATAAAGAATTTAAAAAAATAAAATGCTCTTATTTGCAGTGACATATGATTCCTTAAAATTTTATTTTTAAACCAACTCCTTATTATATACAGAAAATAACGTATTTTTGAAATATTTTTTTGTTTTAGTTTTTCGCTAAATTTGTAGGCACGATTCTTATTTGGTTCATATTTAAGTTGGACATATTTATTTTTTATTTTTTATAAAATATATGATAAAAAAAAGTTAATTAATAGTTAGAATATTAAATAAAATTAATTATTATATTGAAAATTATATAAATTATTTATTTTTTAAAAAGAAAATAGGTATGCCCAATTAGGCATTAACCAAACAATGTCGCCATTCGACGAGATATTGTGCAACCCTTGCCTCACTCTCAGATGTGCTGATCATTCCCCAAATCAGGCAAGAGGAAGTTCTACAAAGGGAATCAGATGGAGAGGCTTCTCCGGGTCTTCTCTGGGGCGGAGGGATGGGCCACCCGCCTACAGTTTCTCTGCTTCTTGACTCCTCTGAGCAGGTCTACATCTCGTCATTGGCCCTTCTCAGGATGCTCAAGCACGGTTATTGGGTCTCCAATTCCTCCTCCCAGGGGGTTATAATCTAGGGTTTGTCGATATAAACTCTTTAATGATTTTTTTTTTTTTGGTTGATGCTGTTGGTGTTTGTCGGTAAAGAGTTTGTGGACGAATACACCGTCCGGGTGGTGGATGTTTTCGCCATGCTTCTGAGCGGCACTGGTGTTACCGTTGGGGCTGTTGATCACGTCTTCCAGAATGGATTTGCATGTCAATAATATTATTCCTACGACTAACATTTACATCATTTTTAATTAAGAGGTTTGATTCCATGATGCCCCTTCTGCTCTACAGTTATTGATATCTGTTACATATTTTTCATGCCAATGAGTTTGTGGCACTGATTTGGTTTTCTCCAAGCAGAGCTTTGAAGCATTGAATCTGAAGGCCGTCGCAGTGGTAGTTGATCCTATCTAGAGCGTGAAATGGAAGGTAGTGATTGATGCTTTTCGTTTGATCCACCCACAGACTATGATGCTAGGCCAAGAGCCATGACAGACCACGTCGAACTTGGGGCATCTCAACAAACCCTCAATCCAGGTCCGCTGTCTAACAAAGAATTGTCTCTTTGATGTATCTTGATATCTCTCATTTAAACATCACCTAATATTTAATGATCAAGCACTCATCCATGGTCTAAACCAGTACTACTACTCCATAGTTATCAACTACCGGAACGAGGAGAAAATGCTTCTGAATCTGCATAAAAAGGAGTGGACTGATGGACTGACGTTGCACCGGTTTGATGTCCATGCAAAAAACAATGAGCTCTGTGATTTTTGTTCTTTGATGTCATGGATTAATTATATATTAGCAGTTTGATTGTCAACATTACATCTTATTTATAGAAACGTCGGTCTGATGGTTGTTATTCTTGCGGTTTTGTGCAGGTGATGTTAACCTTGGCCATTAAATATAATAAAGCAGTCCAGGAGGAGGATGAGCTACCACCAGAGAAGTTGGCCATTGCCAAAGTTGGCAGGCAAGATGTGAAGAAACACCTGGAAGAGCATGTTTCCAATCTCATGTCTTCAAACATAGTCCAGACGCTGGGAACAATGTTGAACACTGTGGTCTTCTAGATGCGGGTTCTTTTTGAACATCCATTATGACCTCTATTTATTTTGATTAGTGCTGAGATTGATATCTTTGTTTGGGGAGTGCTGTTAGGACTGCACTTATCCGGTTTCCCTGATCTGGAAATTCTTTGTTATGCGAACTTGCAATTTGAATTCTGAGGTTTATTAGTGTTCCTGTTATTGATCAATTCTTCTCCCCATTCCTTACATTTTATTGAAAGGATCAGCAAGTCTCAACTTTTTGTGAGCCCCTCCATTTGGGATTGTATTGTACCTATGCAATTCAACTGCTATAGATGGAAAAAAATGGTTTGGAAAGCATCATTTTGATTGAAAAATTATTGGGTTTGGGTGCCTAAATGTTCAGCTGCTCAACCCTCGCTAGCTACGTGCACCACCCCATGCATGTATGGCGGGCTGTGGTTGGGTGTCCGAACGTTCTCCCATGAACCCAATTGATCGGTGATTTGCATAGTCGAGCAGATAGGTTGTTTTGGATTCACGTTCTAAAGAAAGTCATGTCAGTTGAAGTGGAAAAATAGGGCTTGTTTCCTAACGTTTCATTTTTAATTAATATAGCAAATGGAGAAACTACTTACAGTAATCACCTCATCTAAAACATAATTTGGCTTACTTGGGATCATGATTCGAATAGGCTATGATTCCTGTTAGGTTGGTTTTTTTTTTTAAAAGGTTTGGTAAAGTTGATATGAGTACAAAGAGAACTTGAGGTATGTTGATATGAAAAATTATCCGACCGAAAATAAAAGGGTAGTGAAAATTTATGTTCTTTGAAAAGAGAGAGTGAAGTTGAAAACATAGCACAGACAAATTTTATGTGAAATCTTAAGAATTGAGAGGAAAACCCATAGTACCTAATTTGATTCTCTCTTTGTTATAACTTACCATGGTGCATAATTTGGTGCTCTCTTGATTGCCTACTTGCAGAAGTGCTGGATGGGGAGGGAGTAAAAATCCAATGGAAGAGGACTTGGTGATGGAGTAAGGAGAGACTTTCTTTTTTTGATGGAAAAGGAGAAACTTCTTGAATTGGTCTCATGATGTCCTTTTAAGTGTAAGTATCTTAAGTAGTTTGTGGTGCTAGTTGTAGGTTGCATGAGCCTCCTCGATCAATGAGTGTTCCTATATTTACTAGGAGAAAAGGATTGTTTACTGATGACAAAGAGCATGAGCATCTGTGTGTGTGAGTTATGCTTCATGTCTTTGTGTTTATCTGGCTAAGGTTGTGGCTAAAAGATAGTTAATAGTCATAACTTTCAATGAAGCTAGGTATTTTATTGGATAGATGGTCATTGAGATATGAGCATATGTTAACATGTAATATTCATGCAAAATGCCAATCTTTAAATCTGAAAATGAAAATCAAATGGACAGGATGAATAAGAATGCCGAATAAGCTTGTATTTTTTTAAAAATCGACAAGCTTGTTTAACAACATCCTTTCGGTTCACACCTTGTTTGATTTTCACCGTATATTGTATAAGATCGAAGGTTCGTCTAAAGGGGGAGTGAGTTGACAATTCGATAATATGAAAAATTATTCATACAACTAAAAACAAGTTAGTAATAATAAGTAAAAAATAAATTATAGAAGCGATAAAGGAGAGACACGATATACATGGTTTGACACTCCTCTATGTCTACATCCACGGTTCAAAGGCAACCTAACCAAATCCACTAATTAAAATCTCCTTTTAGTCTAGGGCAATGGAGAAAGCCCCTTACACTACTACACAATGACCTTTCTCCCTTCTAGATTTCAATCGTTTAGAAATCACACACAATTTCACTTTCATTCTATTTCTCTAAAAAATAAAAGAAGAAATATAATCCAAGAAAAATAGATGAAATAATAGGAGCAAGTTACAATATCATCTAATCAATCTTGTTGCGAGAAATGAAGAATAATAAAGAATCTCCCTTGTTCTTTTAGCACAACTATAAGATTATCAAAACATAAAAAATCTTTGAAGGCTTTTTCGAACAAACTGATTTGAAGAATTTTGAGAAAATATTCAGGGAGAAGAGATCTCCATGGCTGCCCACGTTTTGCCTTTTAAATCGATTTAAAAATTCCAAAAAATAAGGCAAAAATGATTAAAAACAAATATCAAAATTATCTAAAATTGTACCCGGTCAATCAATTGGTTAACCAAATTCAAAAAACAAAACAAGGGTCACTTGTGCTGCAGCCAAAGTTCTGGCACCTGGTCGACCAGCTGGTCAACCATCGCTGGTTAACTACAAAAAATGATCGTTTCTACCATTGGTTGATCATCACTGTTGGTTAACCAGTAAAAATACACTTCTACTACTGATCGACCATCAGGATTGGTCGATCACAAAAAACTGTGCTTATTGCCATTGGTCGACCATAAAACACTCAAATAACACCATTAAGCCATAAACGAGTAAAACAAAAATAAAATCAACTCAAAATTGAACCAATTCATCTCAAAATATGATCTTAGTGCTCAAGAATGTGTTGGATGTTATGAATTGATATGGCAGTCCATTAGCTTGCATAGTGAATGTCCATTTGCTTACGGACTAATATTTATGAATGCTACTGAGAAATTTTATGAAGCATTGATACTTCATGAAGCCTAATGTATCCGTATCGTATCCGTATCAGATACCGATACTTCTCGATACTCTATCGATAAGTATCCGATACGCCACGTGGCGTATCAATTTTTATTTTTATTTTTTAAAAATTTGATACTTACCCAATATTTTTCGATACTTCCCCAATACTACCTGATACTTCTGATTAGAGAAAAAATATTAAAACAGTCGGTTCGGCCCACACAATAAAAAATAAAAAAATATTTCATACATAAAGCACAACTCATGCATAGATTTAAACATTGAAATTGAGAGAGATATATTAGGCTATGCAATTGGGATCTCAAAATTTTTTACACATGTTAAGTGTTTTGGCAATAGAAAAAGATTTGGTATTTCCAAGCAGATGCGTCGTCTACTTTAACTAACATTTTTTGTGATCTTACAGATAGTAGTGACGTTTTTATTTTTTTTATCTTAACTGATATTGTCTTTACTTCTATTGAACGTCGATTATATTTTTTTTACTTTAATCAAGCTTATATTGTGAAAAGGATAAAATTTTAGTTTTTTTATTGTGAAATTTCGCTTTTCATGTGCGAAAGGTGGGCATTTTTTTAGCATGGCCTAAGAGCTTTAGGTGCGTAAAAGCCACCACGTATGCATCATAGCCGTAGAGACCGAAGTAAGTCTATTGCTGGTTTATCCATGCATCTAGCTTTTCAGTGTTTATACTTTTGTCATAGTTTGAGAGTTAGATTTCTGCCTTCACTTTGAACGGGAGATTGAGGACTGTTCTTATTCTTGTCCCTGCAGAGGTGCTTCTAATTTCCTCCCCATGTACAGATAGTTGTTCGGCTTTAAGGCAATTGCCTTCACTTAGTTGGTTTAGTTATTTGCTGAAGCCGCAATTGACTGTACATCATGGTGGTCATTTATTTTTGCATCCGGGTGACTTGTTTGGCTAAGTTGGAGTTTGATCCTTCTTCGTTGTAGGAGATCTTCTCGGGTTCATCTTATGTTGGGAAGTTTCCTCCAAAGAGATGAGCTGCTTTTCAGTGGCCTTGTAGGTACTCTCTATAGAAATCATATACTGGGGTTCAACAAATCTAATACCATTTTAATTTGTATCAATCTCTTTTTTTAAGGATAACAATTTGTATCAGTCCTTAACCTTTTGTCTTCAAGGATGACAGATGCTAGATTAGTGGTTTAGTGCTCCCCCTTTTCTTTGGCCACATATATAACATCTAAATTCTGTAGATTCTATTTTCGTAGTCATGTAGTCATGGTTGAGGATTCTTTCTTCCTTTCACCCTCTAGCCCTCTTTGGGATTTTCTTCAGGGAAAGAAGAAGGGATAGGAAGGCAAAGACAGCAGGAAAAAGAACTGCCTAGTAATATTTTTGTTTGATGAAAATTTGAAGCCTTAATACATGAATTCCCCTCATATTTATAGGAGGCAATTTACACTAGGCTTCAGGTCCAAACCGGATTTGTTTTCTTTCCTTAATATATTCAATTCCTGAGGTTGTTGGATAGAAGCCTTTGTCTGTTCATGGCAAATATCATTTCTTCAATAGTATTCGCTGAACTGGCCAAGGCATTCTCCTTTATTGCTTGTGAGAGCATATTTGAGATACTTAGGGGTGGCAATTTGTACCCATACACATTTAACTTGGCCCAATTCTCCGCCAGTGGAAGATGTATTGGTCCTACAACTATATCCACGATCTGCAACCCCCCCGGCCCCATTATGAAATGGGAACAGGTTCGGGTATGACTAAATCATATCTTCCCCAACCCATAACCCGCTAGTAACTAAATATTATTATATAATCTTAAAATTTAAAAAATTAATTAGATATTATCTCTTTATTTTTGTTTAAAATAAATCATTAGTAATAGATTTGAGGTGGGCACAGGTTGTAGAAATGAAGTGGGGTGGGGCAAAAGCAGTTATGGGAGCGTTATGAGTAATGGTGAAAATAAAGCTGGGCAAGTATGAGTTTTATCAAACCCGCCCTATTGCCATCCCTAGTCAGCTGTTTCGTAGCTTTATGTTCCACCTTTATGTAAAATTCCTTCAACTTGCCGAAAACTTGATTCTTCTTCTTCGAGGGATATCTTCTATCTTATGGTATGCTCCTTCTAGTGACATGAAACCTATTTCTTAGATGTTAGAATAGACTTTCTCCAAGGGCTTCCTCCTTCAGTTGTATAGCAACATTGCAAAGGGTGCTTTGGATTGCTTTTCTATGAGACAATTAACAACACTTATCAAGATTAACTTCTAGGTTTGGCACTGGCTTTTGCTTTTCGAGGATATCTAGGCATTTTTCACTTATGTGGCCTAACGCTCATATGCCATAACTTGTCACTTCTTTTTTGGTGACACCTAAGACTTAAAAATGTTCCCCTTCAACCTATAAAGAGAACAACATTTAACTCATCTTGATGTGATAAGGGATCTTTTCAAAAGTTTCCATTCTCATCTTGATGTGATAAGGGATCTTTTCAAAAGTTTCCACTACTCTCCGCCAAAGATGCTTACATAGCCTTCATCATTTAACTTCCCAATGGAAATCAATTTGAGCCAGATGACTGGGGCATGTCTTATGTTCTTGAGCTTCAGATTGTACCATAGACAAGTTGTATGCTAAATTTTCGTAATGCCAACACTTTTTGATATGCCATCGTTGCCCTATATTAACTCTAAACCATCGATGTATGGAATCACTTTCTTGATTTCATTGTTTAGCATTGATTGCTCGAAGGGCTTCAGATTTTCAACGTTGTTGACTGAGCATGAGGATGTAAATTAACAACTTAAGGCGTTTTATCCTACGAATTCAAAATGGGTAGTAGCTAATAGGTTTTAGCTTTCTTCTATAAACCTTGAGCTATTCTCGTCGATGGGTTCATACGAGGTCCCCTTCCTCGTATGTCTTTTTCATGCCTTTTCAATTGTGGTGTTGCTTATGGCATTATTGCAACCTCTCCAAGATATGTTGAATTTGGCTATGCATCTTGCAGATACGTTTGAGGAATCACAAGCTTCAAACTATTTCTAGGTCTTTTCTTATTGCATCAGGGTGAACCGTGAACTTAGATCAAAGGAGCTCAATGGAAGACAACCCAGGTAACCCTCGAATGGAGACTTGTTCGTGGAGCCATGCATTGCCCCAGTTGAAAGTGAATTGAATGTATGACAAACTCTCATCCCAAGTTCTTAGGTTCTTAGATTGATAACCTCAAAGGAGGTGTACCATTGTTCAAAATTATTGATGCCAAAATATCCGGCTACCATAGAAGTGTGAGCCTCTCTAATCTAGCTATTATTGCCTTCTCGGAGGGTGAAACCGACTATTCATCTTGCCTTCCCTTCCTTTCAAATATCTTTGAAGTTGGAATAGACCTTATACGTGGGGCAATAAGCCTACCTCTACTTGAGGACAACTTTCCTTGTGGCAGCGAGCATGTCTTCTATCTTGTTGTTGACTCTTCTTCTACCTGATTTACTTCATATCTAGCATAAACTCTGATATAAAAATCAACGTTATTTTACGAACACTTATTTCAATTTAAATTTTTTTTTTTACATCATATACAAATTTTAATATTAAAATAATTTTTTTAATATTGTATACATATAATAGTATACTTTCTTTCTAGCACAAAAATCACACCCCAACGGTCCAACCAAAATTAGAGCTAAGAGTGTTTCTAGTCACCAAGCCTTGTTATGTACGTCAAGTTATGATCCAATGTACTAATGCTATATTTAGTATTTAAAACTTCTATATCATATGCTGTCATTGTTAGTGTCACATGGCGTGCGATGGTATGCCACATGACTAGCACACTATGGATTGATGGGAAATAGGAAGGAGAAAGAAGAGGCAAGCAGGTTTGCTTGCTTAATTACCTGATAGCTTTAACGTGTGTCCAATTCATGCACTTATAATTTTTCTCTTGTGAATTGCAGGTGTCAGTGATACTGGCCTCAAAAAAGAAATATGATTACAAGGTATTATTACTTGTATATTTGGATGGATCTGCACTTAACTCAGTGAACCAACCAAGTAATTATGTTTTTAACATCATGAATGCAATGCCTTCATTGTCAGTCTGTAACATTTTCAGCATTTTCTATGTTTATTCTGACTTGCATTTTTTTATGGATTGCAGTGCTTTTCCTTGCATTTTCAGCAGGTACCTGGTGCTGGAAATATATAGCTATGTAGGATATCTCCATACGCCTGGTGGAACAGAGGAGTTTTATCAAGCTCTGTTGTTAGTGCTGTCTAGGAAGTCTGGTAAGCTATCTGGTTTAGATCTCCATTCTTCATTTCATCTTCCAGTTTTAGGGAGCATGGATGGCTTGCAAGTTATTTGTATTTATGTTACAAAGGTAGTGTTACGTAGTTGCTACATTCTTTCTCTATTTTGATGATGATTATGGGCGTGAAATATAATTAACCCATGAAACACATTCTCTGCTAAGTCATATCCCGGAAGTTAAAACCAGTAAAAATTAATTACATGATGAGGTGCATAAAAGTGTCTTAATCATCAACAGAAGGAAATATAGACAATAAAATGATAGGCCAGCTTTCTATAGATCTTCAAACTCAAAATTGATTGTGGAACCTCAAGCAGGTTGCTACTGGTCTTCACTTTAGCTTCAAGGCCAAGATAATATGTTAAAACTGTCGTCACACGGAGTCCAATACTCGGAATCTTTACCGTCAATCGACGGAGCGTTTTGGTCAAGGCTGTTTTTAGGAATTAGGTATAAATCTTTGTTTTCCAAATTGGTGTCATTAATTCCAAGAAAATTATGTCAATTCGGAAAGCTAAGGAAATAATTTGGAGTAGGTTTTCAAAAAAAAAAAGGACAATTATCAAGGCATAATGTCTGAACATGAAGAAATTTAGATTGTTAAATGTGAACATCTATCAACCTATATGAAGGGTTGATGTCATGAGTCACATTTGAGAGATTGTTGAATGCTGGGCTCGTTGATCAGGTTGTCAAGGTGGGAGATTGAGAGAATGAATTGAGGAATATCACAGAAAACACAAATATAAAGAAAAATAACAAAGAAAAGACCCAAACGCTTTTTATGTGAAAACCCCCAAATGGGCAGAACTACTATGCTTATAAGCAGCTTAGGAGTTCTTAATAGCTTCTTTCTAGTTACAAAAGAGAGATACATAAAATAATTGTCTCCTTCTTAATGATCATTTTTTTAGTAGATATCTCATGTACAAGCATGCACTCCTTTTCGAGATCAAAGTTAAAATTAAGCCATGTGCCGTGATTTTGACTGGTAAAGTGTTAATATCTGCAAAATTTTCACTATGAAATGTGTACAATCATCTCTTGGAAGAACTTTTTAATTTTTTGTCCTCCACACATATAAAGGCAACGTAGCATGTTCAAGTGTGGGGCTTTCCATTTCTGAAGGGTCCTAACGTGTAGATAACCAGATTTCTCTTTTCACTTATCTCATAAATAGAGCATCAATAAGTCCAGTAGTTGTGAAATGAGCCTAAATAGGGTAAGTACAAAGCGGTAAGAGAGTGGGGGTAGAACATGGGTGGAGAGAGAACCTACTCGTATCTCATAGTTGTGACATGAGATGGATTTGTTGTTGTCTACTAGACCTACATTGTAGCTAAGATATGAGATAAATTTCTAAAAACTTGCACATTCGAGACCATATCATTTTGCCTATTGACCACATTAAACCCTGAATTACTCTAAACTGCTTGATGGAATTTTGTAATAACTGAGATTTTTCACACCAAGGCTAATTATCTAGGAAGTTTAATTTTCCAATTGAGATAATATCTTGAGCCATTTAAGTTAGAGCCGGCATTGTTAGTTTTCAGAAAAATTAATGGCGATCATGTTTTGTTTCATGTATCCGCAGCCAATGAAGAAATACGGTGGAAATGCTGCATGCTGCACATAAAGTTTGACGGAGATTGAAAGAACGTCAGAGAGGGATTCCTTTCAGCGGTGATTCTTCGTCTTCTATCTTTTGATGATTCAATGCATGCTTTAATGTTTCTCAAAAACAGCTCATCAGTAAAGCAGCAAGCTCAACCAGATTGAGTAATTCAAATACGTCATCATTAAAAGCAAAGCAACCTGTAGTAAGACATCGGTCGCATTAACAAAAATGTTCAAGCGTGCTTATATTATCGTAGTTCTAACCATTAAGAAGAGGTTTTCTTATGCTAGTAGTACCCTCTCTCAGTCTTCATGTCCGTCTCTCTTTCTCTCATCCCTTAGCTCGAGGCAACATAACAGTCAATGCTTGTAGTCTGGCTCCTTCACAACAGTCACAGGGCATGAAGCATTCGACAAAACATAGTTAGTCACGCTACCCAGCAATATCCTGCACATAAATCAACAAAAAAACATTTTAATTTCAATTTGTAGACCAATCTTCAATAAGGAAACAAATCTATTTGCCAGGGGAAGGGACACATTGACAATACGCTTGGGATAAAACAAAGAGATGAATCACTACATACAGTTAAATTAACAGTGTGTGCAGCATACAGTTATAAAAATGAACTATAGGTTTATTGACAAGCCATTTCATCAAGCAATCGAAGAGCGAACTAAACCAAACAGATTGAAGGCAATGAGAGATGAAGAAAGTGAGTAAAGAAGAAAGGAATAGTTTTATGTGGAAAACCCTGTGAATAAGAGAAAGACCATGATGTCGGTAGGCTATAAAGTATCCACTATTCTTTCAGTGTACAAAATTTAGAATTTTAAAGAGCATCCTTTCTTTCCCAAGACCTGTCTCCAAGGCTTCAAAATACAACTATTTATGGGGTTAAAGCTTGCCAGACAAGTTCCTCTTTCCATTCCACATAGCAAATCTTTGCTGGTGATGGCCAGTAGAATCTTTTTTTTTTTTTTTTTGATAGTGATGGCTAGTAGAATTACATGGGAAGAAAGGCAGGTTTGGCCCATGAGGAGTTAGTTAGTTACAAGCTTAACCATCATATTGTACTCCGGGTCGAAGCTTACAAGACTGAAGACTGGCCATTTCAATTGTCAAGGAATGAGTCATGAGGAGATAGCTTAAGACCAAGAATGACTATCAAACAAGGATGGACATCAATCAAGCTCGGACATAGCTCGAGGATGACTTATCATGTATTGTCGGATGAGACCACTCTAGATCGCACGATCGGACAAGCTGTAAATTAATGCGTAAGTTTCATGGTAACAAGAATCTTCACCTAATGCACTCAATACATTAGAACATAAAATTATCCGACTGAACCATGCCACTCTTCCAGTGAACTTGTCTAAGAAATTGATCACAATAAGATTCAGAAGCAGCTAATGTTTGAGAGTTTTGTCCTTAAAACAGCTTTTCCTTTAGATCAGCCCCTTTTTACTTGACAACAATTTTAATATTTGAAATAAAGGGGCATGGAAAGAGCAGATTGTGGCAGGAATGATATGTAAGCCGCAGACCAAAAGAATGTTCTGTCTGTTTTATGCAAAATGGTTCTAAGATATGAATCAACACCATAATAAGATTTATGCAAATCCGCTAACATATCTGCAGTTGTACCAAGTAATTTAGTCTGCCTGCTTAATCCTTTTTCCTATTTTTGTTTCTCCACAATAACTCAGTAAATTGAACAACTACGCTTAAAAGTTTGACTAAACATTATTGATCGAAGAAAACGGGTATATAGACTTGAATTTTTTTCCCGTCATGCCTTACAGCGTCGATTCGCACAAGAACATTAAAATTTTATGAATGCGGATGCTTTAGACCTCTTTAGAAATTAATCTAGAGGTTGGACAGAATCAAGAATTTCACTAACCTCTGGATCGTCCCATGGCCCCTGCTCCCCATAACCAGAGAGTCAAGCTTCAGATCCTCCACTGCGTCGCAGAGCTTCTCCCTAGCGTCTCCGCAGTACAACTTCAGCACGATCGAAGCCTACCTCGTACGAAAATAGAAAAAGCGAACATAACCCTTTTCCAATTATGTCGATTAAAGCTTGGTAGAACAGAGAGAGAAAGGGAGAGAAGGAACCTCCTTCTGCCTGGAAGCAGTGTCAAGCAAGTCAAGGACTTCAATGTCTGTCTGAACTTCGTATCGGATCAGGACCTCCCGTTCCCGAAACTCCGACAGCGGGATCAGAGCTGCGGCTCACATTAATCAATGTCGTTCGAAATCCAAGCAAACCGGCAAACTGATAAAAGATCGAGAGAGTGGCGAGGGGCAAAAAATAAGAATTAGAAAGTATAAAAGAGATCATACGGGATCCAGACTGCAACCAGAGGGCGTCCTTGGATTCATCGGGTTTGGAGTGCTTGACATGGAGGAGTATTAGGGTGTCGCCCTTCTCTAGCAGATTGTCAATCGCCCATTGCAGCGCCCTCTTGCTGCTCTTGGAGAAGTCGAACGCCATTCCGATCCTCCGATCTCCCCCCATTTCCTCCTCCGTCTTCTTCTCTTGCTCGCTCGATCTGTCGCCCTCGCCTTGCAGTTGATTTTGATCAGAATGAAAGAGATCGACCGACTTTGGGTGTAACTCGGGTCCGGTTTCAAATATGATCATTCATATGGACCGTCGAGATTATTCCTGTTGACGGCTGAGATCGAATAACACTTGCTGAAGCTCTTAGGATGCTTCCCAGTCTGGCATTAGAAATTATATATAGTTGGGCCGGTCAATAGTGAGCCGCCATATCAGCTCATCAGTGCTGACATGGCGGCTCCCTATTGGCCGGCCAAACCCAATAATTGCTACTGATATTAAAACCCAATGATTTGTCAAACTATCATAAAGCAATTGCTTGCAAATTAAAGTCATTTATAAAAAAATTTTATGTCACAGTTCATATTATATTTTATATTTGTGTCGCATTTATAAGAGTTTTAATATAAAATTTGGCATTATAATTAATGAGATTCATATTATATTTTTATATTTGTGTCACATTTGTAAGAGTTTGAATATAAAATTTGGCATTATAATTAATGAGATATGATCAGAGTAACGGAGATGCGATTAGGGAGAGGACCGCTGAAGAGGTGGTGTCCTAATGGGATGTTATCATGTGCCAAATGCCTCTAAAAGAAGAGTGACCATCAGATGCTATTGGAAAGCAGTGGCAAGGGTCACAATTAGAAAGGGAATGCCATTGTTGTACATCCCTATAGAAAATCATGAGAGAATCTCTCTCGAGAGAGAGCTATTATCGTATTGACAATGATGAATATGAGCCCTCATGCAAGGAATCTTACGACCAATGATGCTCGTGATCAAATGTCTGATAGCTAATGAAGTGTTGTTGCTGAGTGGAGGAGTTCGGGTTAATCTAATCACTTTTTGTGATGATTGTTCGGGAAAGCCTTTGGGTAAGGTTGAGGGATTCACTATGTTGTGCTAAATGAAGGTCTTACTCTTGACGGTGGACTACGAGAAGGGAAGTACAGCTCCAGAGTACCTATTGAAAGGGAGAAAGTATTTAGTGTAGCAAGGGGGCTCATCTAGGGGAGCATCAATCAGGATTATTAGCATTTATCAGCTATCCGCTCAAATTAAATGAGGCCTTAAGATCACTAGGATTATAGTATAGGATGTTTGTTCCGAGAAATATAAATCAGTGTTGTTTGGAAAAGGATAAAGCAATAGAATGGCCCAATTGTAATTGGCTTCCAAATTTAGAGAACTATTTATATTTGATTTATTTGTATGCATATTAGAAAATACTGTTATTTCATTATTGGCAGCAGTAAAGTGTACTTTTATTAGTTTTGATATGAAAATCTATCAACCTAAATAAATGTTTGATCCCATGCCTCTGGGATCATTGAACATATGATCAGTTGGTATGCAATGTCGTCTAATTGAACCCTATGATCTAGTCGCTCAAGGAGCCTTCTCTTAGAGCACAAGAATATGCTAAGAAGGTTGTAAGAAAAATGAAATGAAATGAAAAGCAATGAACAATGAATTTTTATATGAAAAGTCTCTCGGCTAGGGAAAAGCCACAACAATCGGAAGTGACGTGAAAATATGCACTAAATCAAGTGAGAAGAATTATGCATAAGCAGTTAATGAAAAAAAATCACCAAATTGAGCTAGCAATTATGATTAGCCGAGACAGTGAAGCACAGATACCTTCATGAGCATTGAAGTGCCAAGATCAGAGAAATTATATTAGAATTAGCATAGTTTCGAGCTTCGCCTCCTACATCCATAGGTCATAACAAGAAGCAAAGATTTCACTATTGAGAAAAGAGGAAACAATAAGAGTGTGTACAAAGAGAAAAAGGGGATCACCTTGGGGGTGCGGTACGCCCAATGAGATCCAAGATAGGGATGTCTTGGGAAGAGGCAAAGTCCTATCTGTCTACCTAAAGTGCCCCATTTATAATTTTGTCAGGGGTGATTTCTAATTGTAGATATTCCTTCTGAGATGTTGACACATGGCTCGAAGGCCCCTACACAGCAAGTGTGAGAGTTCCTTCTTGGGGGCATAGTGTATGCTTCATTTGGATTGCTTTTTGGTATCACTTGTACTATGCATGCTTGTGAGGAGTTGTGCCACACATTTTCCTAGGTTGATGGCATGGATTCCTTTACTTTGGGGTGAACAAAGCGTGTAGCAGAAGGCTTCAGTTGCGCTAGCTTGGAGGAGTCTAGGGACGACCATTGTGCCTAGACTGAGGATGGGAAAAGTGGTCATTGAATAATATGCTAGCCAAGATGATCTCCACATCTGGTGGCTATGACGTCATATGAGTGGTCCATGTGACAACCACATAGGATTTACGCATCAGCTAAGTAAAGAAAGTAGAAGTGAGCTCGTTGCAACTATCAAATAATGAGATCGTATTAATGTCCATCACAATTGCGATAAATTGAAAATGGTCATATCACAATTAATAGAAGAAGTAGTTCTTAACATGAGCAATACTGTGAAAGTCAATCGAAGATATGCAGAATATGTAGTCATGCTGAAGTGCCTATCCTCAGCCAACATCACTTTATGATCATTTGTAAGGGACATTTGTAAAGCTCAAAACTAGTGCACGAGTTTTAGATTAACAAGATCCTTTGACAAGATCATCGAGGTGAGAAGATTAAAAAAAAAATGCCATGACAAAAAAAAAATTTCGAGAAAAGATAAAAAGGAAACAAACAGTGTAGAAATTCTTCTAACTAAGCCAAACTATAATGGCCATAAGTGACATGAAATATTCTTAGCAAAAAGGATTAGGTGCTTGCTAAATTCTCTGTTATTTGGCCTGGTTTGTTGATAAAAAAAAAAAAAGACTTTTATTTTTTATTTTTTGATAAAAAATAAGTCTTCTTATAACTATAAAATAAATAAATAAATAATGAAAAATTCAAAAGTTATTTAGTGTTTTATTTTTTTTCCAAATGCTTATATGATTTGTTATTTTTTTTTTCTATATTTTTTTCCTTCTTCGCATTCTTTAAACATCTGCAATACACATGTGATTGGGTCATGGTCTTGCTTGGTCTGGCCCATGTGCTGTCTGACACGTTCCACCTCTCTTAAATAAAAAAATTAAAGATAATTATGAATGAGCATCTTCTAATATCAATATAATTTTATCATGTTATTTAAATATTATTTTTTTGAATAATAAATTTATAATTTTTTATAAAATAATTTATATATTTTATTAAATAAAATAAAAATTTTATTTAAGGAGATATTTGATGTATTATTATCTTGATGCTATGTTATGTTATTTAAATATCATGACATCTATATATATTATTTTTAATTAATAATTTTATAAATTTTTAGGAATTTATATAAAAAATATTATTAAATTAAATAATAATTTTATTTGAATAATATTATATAAAATTAAAAGGGTATTTGATTTAATGTTATTTTAATATTATGTTATTTAGAAAAAAATAATTATTTAGACTGATAATATGTTTAGATAATTTTGTAAAATATTATAGAATTGTTAACTCAAAATATGACATCTAAATATAAAGACATTGACATTAAAATAATATGATATAATTTTAAAATAATATTAAACTAAATTTTAAAATAATATTAAGTCAAATGCCCTCTAAATTATAATGGTACTAGCTTAAAAATCACAATAATAATAATAAATAAATAATTTCTTTAAATTATTCTACACATTTTATTTCACATACTCAAGAATTTTTTAAAAAAAATATGAATTTTATTTCACATTCTAGACTAAAATTTTAAAATTGAATATTTTGATATAAGATGTGAAATAAAATTTATATTTTTAATGAAAATTATTAAGCATGTTAAATAAAATAATATTTTTATATTAAAATTTATGTAAAATAATTAAAAAATATTATTATTATTATTATTAAAATAGTAATATTTTGATCCTCATTTTAATCCTTGCATCAAACACGGCCTAAAGCTCCAAATACAATAGCTCAAGAAGTCCGCATGGATTAAAAAAAAAAAGGAGAAATTCAATATTGATGCAAATTTATTTTTCTTATTTTTAGGGTGTCAGCACTAATTTACCACACTCCCTGTTTGGCGCGAGGACCAAAACTGGACCAAAACAGTACTAATTTAAAAAACAACAATAATAATAATAAATAATTTTTTTTAATCATTCTATATAAATTTAAATATAAAAATATTATTTTACTTTATATACTCAATAATTTAAAATAAAAATATCAATTTTATTTCACATTTTAGACCAAAATATTCAAATCGAGTATTTTGATCTAAGATGTGAAATAAAGTTTATATTTTTATTAAAAATTATTTAGTATGTGAAGTCAAATATTATTTTTTATATTAAAATTTGCGTAAAATAATTAAAATAATTTATTTATTATTATTATTGTTATTTTTTAAACTAGTACTATTTTGGTCCTGTTTTGGTTCTCGCGCCAAACAGGTTAAGCTAAGTTTCATTCCTAAAATATTATTATCAGTTAACTTTAGTTGGTCTAATTAATTTATCCCTCTACAAATTAATTAACTCTTGGTTACTTTTCAGGCATGTGTTGATTTTCTAATATTTATATTTCACGTATTTAATTATTTAATTTTTGATATTATTCTATAATTGATTCATGTACAATATCTTTAAAAATCCAATAGTCCATTCTAGATCATTATTGTAACCTATGCATAGAACTATAGTTAAATAAAATGCGTGTTTGTGTTGATAAAGGTTTCATTCAATGAGCATCGTACGCAAGGTTGGATCGAGTCGTGAACAAAATCAAAGCACGGAAACTGAAGAAAAACTTTCCTATGTGAAGGAGCCCAAAAAATAATCATGATCCAAATTATTGGTGGTTTAAAGTTTCACATATTACAATAAGTTCAAATGATTAATAGATCCTTTGAATCAGATAACATGGAGTAGAGATAAATTTCTCTATAACAGCCAGCATATATGTAACAAAGGGTTTTTCAAGGATTTTTTTTTTTAAAAAAAATTCTGAAATGCTATAATTTATTTTGAATTTGAGACGGTATGTTTTGAATCTACGACCGCTTAGAGTTTGGTGATCTGAATCTTATTTGATATGACTCGAAGAGCTCGCAGTATGATAATCTTGGGAAAAAAAATTTTCACCCCCACAATATAGCTCTATTCTATTATGACCAATTATTAGGTCTATGTTTATTTGCTCGATATATATTATTCTATTTATTAGGGCGGTAGTATTCTGAATAACTTGAAACCACTACTCCTCCTCTTTTTATATATTTTTATTTAATGTAGTAATTTTCTTCTCTATTTATGATTTTTTTTTTTTTATGTTAGAGTTTTTTTATAAATCTATGTATTCTTGTGTTTATATTTCTCATTATTATTATTTTATTATATTAATTAGCCGATTGATATTTTTAGTACTCTAATTTCAAAGTATATTATGTAATTACTTAGTTTTCTTTGGGCACCAACTGACAAAGTTATGAAATTACTCGAATTAGGGTTTAACTATCCTAAATGTCTTGCCAATGTTGTTGATGTAAAGAGGCGCAACATCAAATTAATGGAGGGTGTGTGCATTTTTGTGGTTTAAATGTAACTTCCACTTGAAAGACTCCCACCCTCACACTTCGATTGATGATGGTGTCGATAGAACGACGGCCTTTTTAATTATGAGTTTTTTCGTGCATTTTTCAACTATTCTTAGATAAATACAAGTAGTTTCTGATATGTTCCATAGCATCATATTTGAATTTTGAGACATTAAAGTCTCGTTTGATTCAAAGCAAAATTTTTTAATCAACACAAATGTAAATATTAAAAATTAATTTTATTTCAGATTTAATATAAATATTAATATTAAAATTTAAAATATTTCATATTTTACACACTTTTTAGTATTAAAATAAATTTTTTTTCATTAAATTTAATTTTTTTTTCTTGTTAAAACAAAAGAAAGTTGGAATCAATTTTTAGTTGATTATGAATTTTAGATATATAAGAAAATCTCTAGTGCTCCAATTAACTGCCAGCCTGCCACTTGATTATGCCTGCTAATCCCATCCTGCCACGTGGATCGTTGTCGTGATGATCCACCGTCGATGGTGACGGCGCAATCTGTGCCGCGCCTTCAACGCGTGCCGGCCGATTCGAGGCTTTGACCGTTAACTCTCCTGACTGGCAGCCACGTGGCGGCTCGCCTTTTCAAAAATCAAATTATTCGAAGTTCGAACACACTGAAGCTAACGGCCAAACTTTGGCGTTTAACTTAAAATCCCGCCTTCATTAAATTAAATTTAGATCTCTCGAATAGTTCCGTTACGTCCGTCTCCTGACAGCCGCCGGCTTCAGTTTCCGCCATTTTACAAATGCACGCGGCCGACCCGGCTCGGGTCGATGTGCACGCCCGGTCTTTCCGTTATGATTTTTTTTGGGCAAATTACATCCAGGTCTCTGAGTTTAAGGATTATTATCACACAGGTCCATATTTTTTAAATTATAACATCGGGGTCCCTAAGTTTTCAACAATTATCTTCTGGGTCCTTTTTATTTTTTTATTATTAAAAAATATTAAAATTACCATTATACCCTTACCCTCCCTCTTTCCACCAGATCCTGTAGCCGCGCCGTCACCGCGCTGCCTCCGGCGGCCTCGCGCGGCCGCACGACCCTGC
>JAEMOT010003984.1:111282-199232 GCA_019297695.1 Apostasia ramifera
TGGAGATAGGGAGGGTAAGGGTATAATGGTAATTTTAATACTTTTTAATAATAAAAAAATAAAAAGGACCTAGATGTAATTTTTAAAAACCTAGGGACCCCGATGTTAAATTTAAGAAATATGGACCTGTGTGATAATAACCCTTAAACTCAGGGATCTGGTGTAATTTGCATTTTTTTTTCTTATTTCAAACAATGTTAAATAATAAAGACAAATTACTCACAGGTCCCTCTAAATTACCTATAATTAGCATTAATTTTTTTTATATATATTTTTTTTACTTAAATGTCTAATTAAAATTATATAGATATATTGAACTTTGCGTTATTTTTAAATTCTAGAAATCTAAATTGATGATTATCAAAATTTTAATAATTTAAATAATTTTTTCTAAAAATATAGATTATTTTATAGTTATATAAATAAATTATAAGACCATATCAATAATTTGCTTAAATAATTATATGGAGTTTAAACTTTAAATCATTTGGTTTAACTTTTCTACTAATTTTATCTTAACTTTTATTACTTTAAATTATATATTACTATTGAAGTCAAAATGAACAGCTTCATATCTATTTATGGTAAGTTTGCTTAGATGATAATTTTTTGGTAAAAATTTATCTAGTACAATAAATACTAATTTTCCGTATAGATAATATATATCTCTAATCCAACTTTCACGATATATGCGAGGATCTCTACCCATTTATTTAAATTGGATAACTTGTATTCTCTAATTTTTAAAATTTTTGTGATTTATCTTGCAAATGATGTTCTATTGGATTTAGTCTCCTCATATTCATACAAATTTTACTAATATTAATATATACCATTAGAGTTTGGCGTATTTAATTTAATATTATTTTATATTATTTAAATATCATGTAATTTTAAATATTTAAATATTATTTTGAAGTAACATTTTAATTTTTTTTAATATTATCTAAAATTTTAAATATCATCAAACTAAATAATGAATATTTTTAAATAAAATAATATAATATTAAGATAATAACAAATCAAGTTCTCATAATTATTCTTCTTAATTGAGATGAAAATTATATATTTTTAAGTATTTATCTTGCAATAGATTTTTTCACTGCCTAATGATAATTTATATTTTTTGTGATCCTTGAATAAATGAATATTAAGATTTTTACATAAAATATTTTCCTCAATTAGAAAAAGCAAAGACACGCTCTTTAATATGATTAACACTGTTAGTTTATTTATTTTAATTTTATACATTTTAATAAAGTTATCAGTGTTATTTCGCATTATCAACATAATAAAATAATTATATTTTATATTATATATAACTGTTATTTTTTTTTAAAAAACTACAGAATTAAAAAATCAGACTTAAATTTTCACTCATTTTTGGATTTAAATATTTAGATATCATTGAATCAGTTTTAAATTAAAGTGGCCTTGAAACGGTTATGTTCCTCAGGGCACAACAGCTAATAAATAAAAGCAAAAAGCATGGCCCACTCAATCTATCGTTCCCTCACATGGGCATCTGCAATCCTGGCCGTCGAATTTATGTTCCTCTATTTTACGATTATTATCCGACCGATTTTGAGCAAGTGGAGACAACTCAAAATAAGATATAATTCGAGCCGGCTCGGGTCGAATCGACTCGATTCCAAATAAATTCGAATCATAATTCGAATTGGCTTATAATTGTCAAAAAATATAAAAATATTATGTATCTAAGAGAATTTTATTCCTAAATTTTGAGAAGAATAAGCCTTAAGGTTTCTTCACTCTACCACTAAATCACTAGCTAAATTATATATAATTACTTTCATATATATTATATATTATATTAAAATTATTCATGTTATACGTATAATTTTGAGCTAAATCGAATCATATTTTGAGCAAGCTATGACCAACTCGAAATCGGCTTAAAATGAACTTTGAGCAAAAGTCCATATCTTATGATTTGACCCAAAATTTTTAAATCAATTTTGAGTAGATTCCAAAACTGAACGAGTTCCAAGCGAGTTTTAAATATTTTTAACTCTAGTTTTCACTAAGTGAAAAGTCTTATAGCCGTCTGATTTGTTTTCAGAGAAGTTCAGGCTCAAATGGCTACCAATATTGTATATATTTTTTTTAGTTAAATTACTTTCGAATCACTAAATTTAGAAAATAATATTATATAAGTTTATAATTTTAAATTTTTAATTAAATTTCTAAGTCATTTAGGATACATTAATTAGGTCTTTTTATTAGTTTTTGTATTACAAATTTAATCTTTTTTTTTCACTTCACTCCTCCCTTTTGCCCCCAGAGGGGAGGCAAGGCCTCTCTCTTCATTCTCCCCTATCTTCTCTCTTTCCTTCTTAGCCCTAAACCCTAAACTTAACCCTCCCCCCTCTCTCTCTCTGCCCCTCCCACAAGGAGGAAGTGAAGGGTAAAAAAGTAAATTTATATTTAATATATTTATTAAAAGATAAATATCTTTTAAGTTCCTAGAATTTAGAGGTATATTAAATAAATTTATGATTTTAAAAACCTTTTAATGAGACCCTTGAGCTTCACATTAATATTTCAATTAGGCAATTTTTATTTAAAATTTATTATTTTTAAGTAAAATTTATATTCTAACTAAATATTTAAATATAAAATGACAAAACTACCCTTTCTTTCTCACCTTCCATCCTAGGCCATTGCAAGGTCGGTGTCACGACAGGCCACCATAGCCGTGTGCATAGCATGCAACAACTCTATGCAGTAGCGTGTGTGAGCAGTTCTAATGCGGTCATGCATGTGCACATCATCGGTACAACATACTGTGATCCAAATATTGAGTTATTATTCACTTTGGCTTTAGAAAAATGCATGATTTAAATATTTTTGAAGATTCACTCATTCCAATACTACTCAAACTTAAATATACTTAATTTTAGAGTTTACCAATATTAGCCTCACGATTTTATTTCAATAGTTATTTTTGCCATTTAAGATTATATTATTTACTTATAGAACCTAATACCTCCTTTTTTTTTTAACGTGGAATATTTATTTTTATACTCCTATATCTAGAATCCCGCCAAAAGTAGCTTATTATCTCAGTGATTTCGATTTAATAATATAAACATCACTCTGGCTATAACTCTTATCCCTCGGTCTCAAGTTGTCACAATTGACGTTATGGTGGCCTGTCACGATGCCAGCCTAAAATGAGAGGTGAGAGTGTGAGGGTATCTTTATCATTTTACATTTAAATATTTGATTTAAATATAACTTTTATTTAAATATATAAAAATATCAAAATTAGCAGAAAAAATCTAATTAAAAAATTTAAATCAACCTCAAGAATTTTAATAAAAAAGTTTTTAAATCATAGAATTACTTGACATACTCTTAAATTTTAGAAACTAATGTGATATTTGCCCTTTATTAAATTATAAATAATTTTAATGAATATACGTGATGTATTTAATATAAAATCAGAGGCCCAAATGAGAACATTAATCAAAGTTGGGATCTGAATATTAAAAATTTAAAATTATGAATTTATATAATATTACGCTCTTTCATCAGGTTCTGGATGTAATTTATACTATAAGTTTTTTTCGCTGGCATTTTTGCCGTTCGCTAAAAGGCCTCGCCTTTGTATTCGCTTCGACGCTCCTTCCTGGGAACTTTGAGCGCAAGCGGAGGGGAGGAGGAGCCGTTCGTCTTTTGATCTCTCTTTTATTTCTCTCTCGCTGTGTTTTCTTTTCTTGGTCTCTGACTCCTCTCCTCTTTCTTTCTCGCCTTGTGGTTTCTAGAAGAAGCAGAATTAAAACCACCCGGGCTTTGGGAAATCGGTTGAAAGGTATTTAACTCAGATTGGAGGGGAAATCTGGGAGGAAGATTGTAGAGGTCTCGTTATTAGTTGCAGATCAACTTCTTTGAGCGTCGGCCAAATAGAAGCGGAACAGGACCCCAACCGCCGCCGTCAAACTTTCGCCGAAGGAAAGGAGTTTTGAAGGCATTCTAAGTGGGCTTTCTCGAGGGGGAAGCGGGGAAGCAGAGGGTTCTTGAGATGTTATGGAAGTGGATGACGCTGATTCCTACGGTGGTTTATTTTGGTCGGGAGGCTTCCAAGGTCTGCTTTCGTGCAATTTTCTTCTTTCCCTTGCCTGCTTTTCCGGCTTATTTGGCCTTTGTGGTGCCTTTTTTTGAGGGGGTCCATTTTGTGTCTGTTTTAAGTTATGGAGGAAGGTTTCTATGGAATTTTCCATGGAGCTTCAACTTTTGGCGGAGAAGTGGAAGTTTCTACTTGCCGGGCTCATATTTCAGGTAAAGTTCTAGATTTGCTTTGTGTTTAGTCTTCTATAACTCAACAGGCTTGGCTGTTCCTGATATTTCTTTCTTTATAAAGGCTATATTTTGAGCAATTCTGGCTTCCTTCTGTACCCAAAATCGGTCCACATGGGCTAGTAAAGTCCGTTTATTCAGTATTACCTTAAACTGTTACATTGTTATAAAACAGAGATCAAGTTCTGATCTCTGACATTGAAGAACTCATTTGGTGAAATATTTTTGGTTTTTCTATGCACTGTTGCAAATTTTATGCTTCTTTGCACCTTGTCACTTCGAGTCTGTGATTGAGTAAGGTCTAAAGAAGACAATTGATTACTGACCAGAATGCATTGTCATTTTGAGAAATTGGATTCAGTTCCAACATTGTCGAAGTACAGGGTGTTTAGCCTAAAGCTGAAAATTGTAATTAGATGAATTAGCCAAATGTCAAATGCTTGGATATTATGGTGCGTAGAGGGGCATTATATTTTTCTAATATTTGTGGATTAAAAAGGCAGTCTTTGTTGATAACAGCCATTGCTTGGCAATGGAACGCAATGGCAGCCATAAGCCCTTCATGAAATTATTTGCTGCTGTACATATTTGTGTGAGCATGCAGATATTTGGCCTTTTACGGCATGCTTTTATGCAATGCATATCCCTTTCAAATAATTGTCTAATATGTAATACTCCAAGTACTATATTATCTTTCTTTCTCTCATTTGGTTTCACATAGTTTTCATTTTATGGGAGTTCTGGGAAAATTATCTTTTATGAAGGCAAAACTTTTTCATCTTGAATTTAGTTCTTCTAAACTTGAATCACCCATGGGCATTGTACATTCTAAAATCTATAAAAGCATTTCTCAATTGATGAAAGAGCAGGATATTGTCCCTTTTTATGTTGTTGTTTGGAGACTCGGATTGACTATCTTTTGTTGACCTTCTCTTTTCTTGATCTGAGTTTTAATGCTGTTTTTTCAAAAACAAATCATCCTTGTATTTTTTTATCAAAGAATCTCTGAAGCCCTTCAATAATCTTTTTTTTTTTTTTGATAGAATTCAATAATCTATTTCAATGTTTTCAACTAATGACATTCATTCTTTTTTTTTCAACTAATGACATTCATTCAACAAGCTGAGTTTTTTATTTTTATTATACCTCCATGCATTTTACTTTGTTTGGTTCTTCTCACTTAGGTTGTATCAACTTATCCATCCTTTTTTTAGGAAATGCATTAGTTATGAGATTTATGAGCTTCTTCTGTGATTCTAGTATATCCATGGTTTGGCTGCTCGAGGTGTTCACTACTTGCATAGGCCCGGACCAGTTCTTCAAGACCTAGGATTCATGGTTATACCGGTATGCAAATGTTTGTAATGTTGCTTTGATACCAGTTCATAGTTTAAGGTCATATCTTATTACATAATTGTTTTTGTGGTCTTTTAACTTCAGGAGCTCGGATTAGGGAGAGCATACATTAGCGAAACCCTTTTCTCTGTCATCTTTTTTTCCTTTGTATTGGTAAGTCATTCCATTTACTTATAATTTTGGAAATTATGCTTGAATTGACCATGAATTTGTCTTACTCTGTAGTTTTTTTATTAAAATTACTTCCGTTTTTTCTGTTGGTTTGATGCTGGCTCAGTATGGTCTGACATTTGATTATCTTTTAGTAGGCTTAGAAACAAGACAACTATATCTTCTTTAGTGTTTCAGGCCGAGTTTGCTATTGCTTCATGGATCGGTTGCTTTACCTATATTGCTATTATGCACAGTGTGTTTTGATAAATGTATGTATGTCATCCCAAAAAGTTCTAATTTTAACCTTCCCCAAAAAAGGTTTTTCCACATATATTGTTCCTATCATTCTCATTTTTTGGATAAATATTAAGGATTTAGTTTAAACTGATCTGAAGTCATATGAAGCAAACGTCTGAATTAGATCAAATAGAAGGCTTGCATTCTAAAAGGTCATGTCTGAAAGCCAAGTATTTGGACATATCCAGATTAGTTTCTTATTCGGAGCATATGGGTTGTTTAATTGTTTTACATGTCCGTACAGTTAGAATGGTTCAGTGTATATAGTGGGGAAGATATAATATTTGTTTGCAATAGTTGTTTGAATACAATTTATGACATGTAAGCTTTTTCTTCTTCCCCCCCTACCTTCAAAGATAACTTAGATCCATTCATGCTCACTATGTTTTTATTAATCTTTTGCTGACTGATTGCTCATATTATTAATTATTTTTTGTCTATACAGTGGACATTTCATCCATTCATTTATCATAGCAAGCGATTCTACACAGTCCTTCTGTGGCTCAGGGTTTTTGCTTGTTTAGTTGTAAGTGCTAGATATGCGTTGACCACCTTTGGTATTTGTATTATATTCTAAGAAGGGAAACCTAATTAAGTAGATATTCTTGCAGGTCTGCCAGATTTTACGCATCCTCACATTCTATTCTACAATTCTCCCCGGTCCTAATTATCATTGTCGCGAGGTATGATTATGTGAACCAAATCACTGCAGTGAAATAATATTTTTTTATTATGTAGAAACTTTGGTCATATATTAAGAACTGATTAAACCTAATAAATATTTCCATCTTGGGCAGGGATCACCTCTTGCCAGTCTACCTCCCCCCAAGAGCGCATTTGAAGTGCTTCTTATTAATTGTATGTGGCCTAATCAGTTTATTCCTGTCATATTTTTTTTTTATAGTCTTATTCCTGTCATTGGTTTATGTGCTTCTATAACCAGTAATCATCTTATTTGCTTCATGGTTGCAGTTCCTCGTGGGGTGCTATATGGATGTGGTGATTTGATATTTTCATCTCACATGATATTTACATTGGTTTTTGTCCGAACATATTATAAGTATGGATCGAACAGGTAAAATGTTTATATTTGTTTGAATAAATTATATATTATACAATGTTCATGAAGAATCATTAGTTTTCCTTTATTGTCTCACCCCTCTAAAGATCTTATTACCGTTATATCCTTTCAGGTTCATCAAGATGCTTGCATGGCTGATGGTTATAGCACAGAGCTTGCTTATAGTAGCTGCTCGTAAGCATTACACTGTGGATGTGGTGGTTGCATGGTATGTCGGATTCTTTTTTTGCTATAATATTTGAGCTGTATATCTTGTGCAACTTTCCATCTTATTTTACTTTTTCTTTTTCAAAGGTACACGGTGAATTTGGTGGTATTCTTTGTTGAGTCGAAATTATCAGGTTTGATTTATGGATAGATGTGTGCATTTTTGTTGCTTTATATCTTCTATGTGCAGAATCAAGGTTATAATATTGGAATGTTTATCTATCACAGAGATGCCGGATCGCTCTGGTGGAAGTCAGCTATTGCTTCCTTTGAGCAATAAAGAAAAAGAAAGCAAAGCTAGAGAAGAGAACTACAAGCTATTGAATGGGAACAATGGCGATGCTGCTGATTGGGTATGGTCGCTGAACTTTTTATTTGCCATCACCTGACTATCAATTGTGCATCAATGACTTTTTTGAATAGAATAGCTGTGCTTGTAAATGTAGCCTTTTTAGGAAATGGCCCACCTCAAATATTTAGCGGATTAATTCCTGGTTGGATAGCTTCTTAGGGAAATGTTAGCTGTCTATATAGTATATTCTAATATGCATTAATGCTCCTCCCTCATTTATGTAGGCAGCTAGATGCTTTAAGGAGGATATGATAATGGCTTGTCTATATATAACTATATACGTATATAACAACAACAACAAACCAATACTTTATCCCATTAGGTGGGGTTAATTACATGAATCCTTTATTTTCATTGCACTTAAACAAATAACAAATTTCATTTAGCTCCAAATATTTAATATCATTCCTTATAGTTTTTTGTCATATCTTTTTTAATCTTTCTCTTTCTCTTTTGATAGGTGTAAGATCCAATAATCTAACTTTCCTTAATGGAGCTTATATCGGCCTACGATTTATATGTCCAAACTATCTAAATTGACTCTCTTTAGGTTTATTCTTAATTAAAGTCACTCCAACCTTTTCGCAAATATGTTCATTTCTTATTTTGTCTTTTCGTGTATACCCGCTCATTTACATTAGCATCCTCATTTCTGTGGCACTTATTTTATTTGTGTGTTTCTGTTTTGTGGCTAGCATTCAGTTCCACATAATATCGTTAGCCCTATGATCATTGTATAAAATTTACTTATAAGTTTGAGTGAAATTTTTCTATCACACAATATGTTAGATATATTCATCCACTTTATTCATTCTGTTTGGATCCTGTTAATAATATCATCATTTATGTTTTTGTAATTTTATGTGATTGATCCAAGATACCTAAACCGCTCGCTTTTCCTGATAACTTAAGCATCAATTGTTATAGCTCTACTATAATTACTTTTATCTTGATTTACACTCTATGTATTCAATTTTTGATTTGCTAAGATTAAAACTTTTAGATTCTAATGAATTTTTTCATAAATTGAATTTCATCTTAGCACTTTCTCTAGTATTATCAATGAGGAGAATATTAT
Source organism: Apostasia ramifera (assembly GCA_019297695.1). Classification (NCBI taxonomy): domain Eukaryota; kingdom Viridiplantae; phylum Streptophyta; class Magnoliopsida; order Asparagales; family Orchidaceae; genus Apostasia; species Apostasia ramifera. Next base: position 120,130 of record JAEMOT010003984.1, read on the forward strand.
CTGTAAAAACTATATACTAAGGCACGTTTTCTATATATATATATATATATATATATATATATAAAAGATATTTACCTGCATATCTAAAAACTTCGAACATTACCCACATGCCACTCTTTTTACAAACTTTGAATTATAGAGCGGTATGTATTTAAAAGAAGGTATGATAATCAAAGTTTTTGGTGTCATGTTTATATACATATAATTATAAACTATATTTTATATATTATATGTGTATGTATGTATAAAACAAGTGTTATAAGATGCTAAGTGGATAAGTGAGTATATGCGAAAGGATATGATAAGAATGAGTATATCCGTGAGGTCGAAGTAACTTCAATTGAAGATAAGCTCAGAAAGAGTCGACTAAGATAGTTTGGACATATAAATCGTAGATTAGTAGAAGCTCTTATAATGTGAGTTGGATTATTGAATTTTGCCATGTAAAAGGAGGTAGATAAAGATCAAAAAAGACATGGCAAGAGCTATAAAAAACAGTCTTTCATACTTAGCTAAATGAGAAGTTGTTATTTGAAAGGGTGCATTAGAAATAAAAGATTTATATAGCTGACCGTCTAGTGGGATAAAAGCTTGATTGTTGTTGCATATATATTATGTTTGTGTATTATTACAGTTGTTCTGCTCTTTAGATTGGCTTGCACTCTACTATCATTTAAAATGCTCAACACATTTCTGGCCTAATATGAATCCCACTTCTAATAATGTTTGTTTGTATTTACAGAGGCAAAGACCACAAACCAACGGAAAGCATATGGAAAATGGCAACCACGTCCATTCTGAGACAGCAATGAACGTGGTGTAGACAGCAAAGATTGAGACGATTCAAGGAATCTAGATGGGTGAGACTGCTTCTTAGGAAGTGCGGCTGCTTCGGTAATGACAATGGGGTTTATCGTATCTCTACCTAAAGGCCTGTGAGCTTTGGTGGTTTTACTCATTCCACAATCTTGCTGGTAAAACATGTAACATGCTTTAATCATGAAAAGTAACTGGCCTTTGCTACAGTTTTGCTTCTTGTTGGTCATTATTTGATTCATTGAGTGTCACTTTCCATTTGAAATTTTTTAGATATTCTTTGTGAAAGAAAAAAAAGGAAAGTTTTTCAAACTTCAAAGAAGAATTGTGTTGCGACTTAATTTGTGATATGCTGCGTGGAGGATAAAAACTGGATAGTATGGTAGCCAAATATTCTTAGATTGGTGTTACCATTATAATGAGGTTTGTGATTGTTTTTGCCCTAATTGCCTCTCATAATTTGTGTGAAAAAGACAGTTTACTGTTCCAAGTATAATAATTGTAATCACATAACGTACATTCCATGACTTTGAGAAGCAAAAGCTGCCTGGCTGGCTTTGCCATGATGTTCCTCCAGTCATATACATCAATTACTTTTGGTGGTTTTTAGTGAAGCTGCATATTTGAATTTTAATTATAATCCATTTGAAATATCAGTCTATATATATATAATACTGCAAACTTTTGTGTACGTTTTTTAGAATTGAATGAATATACGTCAAAATTCGTTCGACATTAAGCTGCAAACTGAAGGTAAATAACTCAGCTCAAGGCAGAAGCATGACATACAGTAGCAGCCAAATTATTAGCAGAACGGTTGTGGTCGAATAGTGGCCATCAACCTCATCCATAAAATTCAATGCAAGAGATCATCAATTTTCCAGTCGAATTTTGTTGACAGTTGATGAATGAGATCTTGCTTCACCTGTTGTCAATATGTAGTTACTTGGCAATGCAGACTGCTGTATATCCCAGTTTGCAGACCACTCTTTAGCCATGAGATATTGCTCAACTCGGTTTTCAAGGAAGCAAATTCGTGATTTGAGATAGGAGGCGGCTCTGAGAACTCTACAAAATTAGGCCCTAACTATGATCTGCAAGAATGGTCTCTGTTATTGATCCAAAAACCACCATGACCACACCTGGCTAGCACAGTGGCACCTGTGGTTCACAAAGTATATTTGTCAGTGTTGCCAGACCCATTCACTGGAGTAGATCGACGAAGAAAATAGCAGCTGAACTGCACAAAACTACGATTTTATGGGCTAAAGGCACTTAATCTAGCAACAGGCCAAACTATTGAAGGTAAACATTTATATTCAACTGTGTTTTCTTTGCCTTCAAGATACACAAGATCTCACTAAAGCTAATGTCTCTTTCTTTCACAATTAGAAAAGGTTTGACATTCTGATTATATTATGTTATCTAGAAAAAAGATTACTTGATTTGATAATGTGTAAATAATTTTATAAAATTTTTATAAAATTATGACTCAAAAGATGACATCTAAAATATTCTCGATATTTACATGACATGATAATATCAAAATAACATTGAATCAAACACATCGTCTATAGATCCTTTATTATTGTTATCTTCTTGAAGTTCACAAGGTGTTCTTCTGAACCTCTTAGCTTCAATGCATATTAAAACTTTCATCTTTTAAATAATTTTGTGAATTAAAATTTTAAATTATAATTGATTAAGTTATTAGTTAATAAATAAAGCATATTAGGCATAGACCAAGATAAAAAGCAAATGGCTCAAAGAAGCTTCATGAATTTTTTTCTGGCTGTTGCAGAATTCAAAAGTGATGCCAAAGGCATAATAGGCATTTAAATACAAATTTTAACTGCAAAAATTAATTTTATTTCACATTCAAATTTCAACACAAATATAAATATTAAAATTAATTTTATTTCACATCTTACATACTTTTTAATATTAAAATAAAGTTATTTGCTATTAAATTTAAAAAATTAAATATTTTTTTCTTGTAAAAAAGGAAACACGAACCAAATGATGTTGAATAGTAATGCATGAGCTGAGTTTGAGTATGTTGTTCTTATTTAAGCTTTACTGTTATTACTTTTTGAGTATGAATCACATTTTGAGTTTATTAGAGCCATTTGTAATATATACAAATATATTTTAAATATTATAAATGTTATGTATAATAATATTATTTAAATTTAGGTTTATATATACATAAACAATTCAATTTATTTCAAAAATCTCTTTATCTGCTGCCATACAATTGATCATTATATATATATATATATATATATATATATATATATATAATTTCGTTAAAATATATTATAAATTATGAACGTCAAAAAATATAGAATTGAGTTAGGCTCTGTTTGACGCAAGAACTAAAACCAGGACCAAGATAGTATAGTTTAAAAAACAACAATATTAAATATTGAGTATGTGAAATTTTAATATAAAAAAAAATATTATTTTACTTTACATACTCAATAATTTTTAATAAAAATATTAATTATATTTTACATCTTAGATCAAAATACTCGATTTCAATATTTTGGTCTAAAATGTGAAATAAAGTTGATATTTTTATTGAAAATTATTAAGTATGTGAAGTAAAATAATATTTTTTTATATTAGAATTTGTGTAGAATGAATAAAAAAAATTCATTTATTATTATTATTGTTATTTTTTAAAACTAATACCATTTTGATCTTTACGCTAAACAGAGCCTTAGAGTTGTATCGATTTTATTAAGAGCAGTTCGACTTTTCTAGTCAAAAAAAAAAATCTAAATGGAGTTTAGAATCGAGCAAGCGTTGTTTCCAGCAAAATTTACAGTGCTATGCCAATGAACGATGCTAGATGGGCTTGGATCCTGGCCCAGCCCATGTAGCCCATATGTACTTGGATCCAACATCCATTCTCGGTCGTCAAAAGCCCGAAGGTTTAGAAGGAGGACCAAGCGAATGCGACGATGCTGCAAGAGATCCCGCTCTTCCAGTGCACAACGCTGCTGCCGTCTGCTTCTCCGAACTCCGTCTCCCTTCCCAGAACGATCCGATGTTCCTCGTCGCCTGCAGCGAGCGTGCAAGTATCATTCGCCCTTCCCGCCGGGTCCGCCGCTTCGGGAGATCTCAGCGCTAAGGAGAGGCGGCAGCTAAGGAAGGAGAGGCGGGAGCGTAATGCAGCGGTCAGTGGAAACTGGAGGGAGGAGGTGGAGGAGAAGCTCGCGCGGAGGAGGAAGAAGGACTATGCCTCTTGGAAGGAAAAGCTCAACCTCGACAACCTCGCTAAGCTCGGTCCTCAGTGGTGGGCGGTTCGTGTTGCCCGGGTCAACGGCCACGGGACAGCCGACAGCCTTGCTCGAGCCCTCGCCCGAGGTTTCCCTGGTATGGAGTTTAAGGTCCGTCTATTTCTTCATTGCTTCTTTTGCACATATAGGTCTTTGGAGTACCACTTTCACATTTCTGAATGATATTGAAAAGTGAATCTCAAGTGCATGATGTTAGGGCATCTCTCTTTATGTGGAACTAAGGAGGATGATTGATAATGGTTCGAGAGGAGGCCTTGAGAAGAGATGACTGGTCGAATATTGAGTATTTGAAGATGTTCCTTGAATTAAGTCATCCTCGAATAAAGGCCTTCTTTGAGAAGGCTATTGGTCAAAGCAAAGATCAATAATCTTTGTCAAAGAAACAGGTTTTTCGATAAACTTTAGGAAGATGAAGAACTTTCTTTGATTAAGTTGAATCTAGAACGATGTTAGATCCAAAGAAGGAAGTCTTTGGGATGGAGTTCTCAAATGAGAACAATCAATTCTTTAATGTGGATAATCTCAAGGAATGTCATCCTTTAGATGAGGTTTCTAAACCCAAAAGAGTTAATTGTTCATGAATATTTTGTGAAGGGATTTCCTTAAATAGTTGAACCTGTGAGAATTTGTAGATTGGAGGAGTGGTCACGTCATGCATCTACTACACCGTTAGGTGGGAGAGGCTTTGTTGGGCAGGGACATGTATTGTCATTTTTGTCAATCCAAAGAAGAATTGTTGTCCCATTATCTTACTATAAAAGGAACATAGGAGAGCTTAACATAGTAGGCGAGAATCTAATGCGTGCAGCAGTGATCAAGACTAAGCTAGTTATATGAACCCTTCTAGCAATAGAGAGATAGCAGCTGATCCTTTTATTTACTGGACGAAGAACCTGAGGATTATGACGGAGATTAGCTGGGTAGTGATGGAGTTGCACAATGCATCTTCTTTGCCTTCTTTATAAATTATGTACTTCTAAGTTTGATTTAGGTGGAATCACTATTGTCCTCTAGAGTAGGTAGAAAAAACTTGTAATCCAATGCTTGTTTAGTGAGGGTGGTTGTGTTTGAAAACTTCATACGAAAACAGTCTGCTGAACTTGTTCAAAGACCCAAAGTCGAATAAATCTATTCTTTGAGTTTGAAGACGGTTGGAAAAAATTTAGCTTTTTCAATTATTTAGCACCAATAAGTTTTTATTAGAGCATCAAGGTTCGCGTGCCTTGTAAGTAGCGATGGTGTCTGGAAAGTTCAGGTTGGTCATCTTTAATGGAACAAAATAGAGCTTATGGAAACGAAGGATAATTAATTTCTTGATATGCAAGGATTTACATCTGCCTTTAAAGGGAAAGGTTGGGAGGCCCTCAAAGATGGGAAATGAAAAGTGTTAGATGTTGGATCTAAATCAGGTTGCCATAGTTGTCGGTGGCTTGACGATGGATTGTACAACTTGGTCTCAATGGAGACATCATCCTACCCTGTATTGCAAATGGTGGGGAAACTATAACTAGGCTTTAAATGATCGATTTAAGCCAAGCTTGGCTATGTTCATATTCGAGCTCACTTCAGATCTTATTATCCAAGCTTGGTCGTAAACGAGTTGAGCTTTTGCTACTATGCTCAAGATCGATTCATTTATAAAAGCGCAAGTGAGCTCCATTCAAACTTGTTCATAAACCAACAATTGAGCTCCTTATCGAGCCTATATGGAACTTAGTAATTGAGGTTCACATTGAGCATGTTATTGTGCTATCTAGAAGAGTTTAGGGTTGTTGATGATCCGATTTTGAGCCAATTCAATCTCGGCTCGAGATTGAATTGAAGGTTCTTGATTTGATCCAAAATATGAATGAAAAAAGTTCGATCCGATTTCGATCCTAGATAGGTCTGATTTATTTATTATCGATTCAGACTCGATCTGAGCTAAAGTCAATTCAATTAATTTTTGATTTTTCAGTGAAAATCTTAAGTCTCATTTTATAAATAAAATCTTAGATATAAAGATCATTATTTATTCAATCAAATTAAGTTATATATATATTTCTTTTATTTTTTAATTGATTTGATTCTAAGTTGACTCGATCTAATACTACATCAGCTCAAAATTGGATTGATAAAAGTTTCGAGTCATAAAAATAACTCGTTAGTTGGTTCACTTAGATTGAGTCGATCTCAATTTAATTCAAAGCACAATTCAACTTTCGATTAATTTTTAATTTTCGAGCCCAAGTTAACAGCTTTAAAAAAGCTCATATCAAGTTCAATAAACGAACTCCTTTATGAACAATTCATCAATTATTGAATTTAATATTCATGAAAGAAAAATAACAAAAAAAAGATTAGTTATAATTTCTTTGCGGACAATGACATCATTATTAGTAATAATATTAATCGTTCCGATTAACAATCCATTAATTGATATTATAACCAAGTTTTGATCGAGTATGTTCATGATCTTCATATGTATTATTCATAAAGATAAACGAAATGAATATTAATATGTTTAAGCTCGTTCATTTAAGAGTTGAGCTTTTAAATCTATATTCACGCATGTTCATTGAACTTGTCGAATGAATAAGAATGAACCCATATCAAGCTGAGTATCGAGCAACTTTTTGACAGCTTGGTCATTTATAACATATATGAGTGAATAGCTATGATCAAGACCTTCTTGATCAAGAGGTTGGTGAACCTGAAATTGAAGGAAAGAAGTTCTATCTCTAAACAATTAAATGAAATCTACTACATCATCAATCAGTTCATTGTCATGAAGATGACATTGTTCAAAGACAAGCTTCATGCCTGCTGCTACTTAGTTCATTGTCAAACAATTAGGAAAGATTGGTAATCTCAACAACACTTCACATTTAGTTTGCTGAACTAGACGACAAGGAGGAAGAAACATGAATGAGTGGGTATTAAGGGTGGCAAAATGGGTTGGCAGGTCGAGTTCGACCTGACCCGAATAGCTCAACCTTAACCTCACCTGTTTATAAAAATAAATCAAGATTAATGACTCGAAGAATAAATGGGTAGGGTCAAGTTGCCTACTTGACTCATTTATAGATTCTATAAACGGGTAATCTGAACTCGACCCAACCCGATTATGTACAACCTGAACCCAACTCATTTAATAAATGAGTTAAAATTCATGACCCAAAGTTGAAATTCTCGAGTCAGGTTCAGGTCGAGTCATGTATTGTCATCCCTAGTGGGTATACGCAAAAAGATAAGATGAGAAATAAGTATATTCACGAAAAAGCTGGAGTAACTTCAATTAATGATAAACTCAAAAAGAGTCAGCTTAGATGATTTGGATATATAAATCATGGGACAATTGAAGCTTTAGTAAGGAAAGTTGAATTATTAAATTTTGTCTATGTAAAAAAAGGAAGAGAAAGGCCAAAAAATGTGATAAGAAATTATAAAAAATAATTTTATATATTTAGACATAAATAAGGATTTATTATTTGATAAATTACAATAAAAATAAAAAATTAATGTAGCCTGAACCCACTTAGTGGGATAAAGATTTGGTTGTTGTTATTATTGTATTACAATTTAAATTCATAATGTAGATTTAAATGCAGAAATAGAAGTAAATATAACATTCCAATTTTTAAATACTACTATCTTGAGAAGGAAATATGGTAAATAAAATTAATCCCAAATTTTGGATGATTTCTATTCAAATCAATTAGCCGGAAATGAATGAGAATTTTCAATCGTACTATTCATCCACCAATTATGCCTTTTGCTAAATCTACTTATAGTCATCTGTCCATCCAGTTCGTTGTCATGTGGTGAGATCTCGGATGTTGCATGTGAAATCTACCTGGTATAAATCGGCAATGGAATCATGACCCCACCTATTATGATATCCCGTTGTTAGGATAAATGAAGTCTGGGTTTTAAATTCAAAAATAAAATTATAAAATATTGACATAGAAAAGCTAGTTTGAACTGAACTTCTCTCGTTGATGCAAAGAACATCCTGAACATTCATTATTTCAATTGAGTAAACACTGCCTAATTATATTGGACTGTTTTTAATTTTTGATTACAGCATCATTTAGGAAATTGATCACCATAAGGCTTATCAGAACCATCTAACTTTTGTTTTGTGATTCCTTCATGACCATCCATTTATGTTTAGAGTTGTAGTTGATTCTAACATTGATCAAGTAATGTCATGTTATCAAGTTACAAATAAAGTTTCAGACAATCTCAAGCTAGCATTTTTTTTACCCGCAACTCAACATGCCGTTGTATTCCTTGATGTTGATGGGGTCATAAAGGACGTTGGCTTCCTGTGTGTTTGTTCCCACATATTGCTAGGCATAGTTGTTATCCACTGAACAAGTTTACAGAACTGCCCAACTTTTTCGTTTATTTCTTCTCTCAGGTGTACTACCCTACTGTTCGTGAGAAGAAGAAATTAAGGAACGGTTCTTTCTCGGAAAAATTGAAACCTCTTTATCCAGGCTGTGTCTTCCTACATTGTGTTCTGAACAAGGAGATTCATGACTATGTCAGGGAATGTGATCGAGTAGGGGGATTTCTTGGATCGAAAGTCGGTACTGTGTAGGTGGCAAATACTGCAAACAAATGCTCTCTCTATTTCAGATTGAATATTATATGTACATGAATTTCTTTGTTAAGTTTTGGATCCTTTAAGTGCATCATATGCCTCTTCTATTTTTTCCATTTTATTGAATTCTTTATGATAAATTTGTTTTCATGATCATTACATAGAGACATCATCCTTGTTTAGTTTTTGAATACATAACAAGTCAAACTTTGGATATCAAAAAAAATGTCAAGCTTTGACCCAATCAATTTCAATTTACATACATTTGGGTTTTCAATGCAGTACAAATTATAAAAACCAGTTATTTTTCTGAAGAGATTATCGAATGCACAATTTTTCTGGTTGGCTCACTTTGTCAAGCTGAGGTGAAAACAGACTAATCTATTGGCAGTAGTGTTGAGGGATTTTGTATCTTTCTGTAGATTGCTGCGAATGAATACTGCCTGATTAGTTACTCTTTATTTGTTTGCCCTTGGTTCGACTTTTCTGTGATAATCAGGCAGAAAAGTACTTTACTCCAAATCATCTTCATTATTTTCATTGACTTAACATTATCCTAACTATTTTATGATTGGTTTTTGAATCCCTTGTTGCATCTCATTCTTAGTGCTGCATGTGTGCTAATTTTACCGCTGTGAATGTAAGTTATTGATAGATGAATTGCATTGAAGTGCTGTGGCAGTGGCCGTGAACACTACTGCAGCTTCAGAATGAAGGATTTATTATTGATATGGAACATCTCCGTTTCCCTTTGTGTATATAATTATAGATGTCACCTGTTGAAACTCCACTTTGCATAAAATAATAAGCAACGGTGTCTTGGACCTGAAGTCTCATTTGCAATGGTAAGTTCAAACTCCACTTTTAGTCACTTGCGATCATTGTACCATTATTAAAGCTAGCTGTGTATCATGTATACTGCAAATAGTGGTTTGGCTTCAGTTCTATCTACTAATGACTAATTTTGCACATTCACATGACTTGGAATGGTTTTACCTACATTTATAATGCAATATGGTCTTTATCGTTTTCAAATCTGTTAAATTTTTTTACATAATTTGTATGAAGCCAGCTTGTATGTATTGCACTCATTCTACAACATCCTGGGTTAGTTCGCATCTTCGATTGTAGAAAAATCTTCTGATATAAAGTTTGTCCTTTTCTTTTTATTTCCCATATTGTTCTTGGGTTGAACTTGTAGTAACCACAAGTTGTGATTGTCTTTCCATTTTATCAGCATACGTCAGATCAACAAACCAAAACCTGTTGCAGCTGAGGATATAGAAGCCATCTTCAAGCAAGCAGAAGAACAACAGCAAGATCTTGACTTGTCATTTGAGAAAGAGATGCAGGAGCTGGGTATTAGTTCTACTATAGTTTCTGGAAGTATAAAGTCCAAAACAGCTGCTAAAGTTAAAAGGCTTTCGCCCAAAAAATTAGAAAGTTCTGGTGATATCTCGTTTTCTGGAGTGAAAGTTGAATCTCTTGCTCCAGGTGCAACTATTCGTATTCTTTCTGGGCCATTCTCAGACTTCACTGGTTGTGTGAAGGATCTAGATAAGAAGAATGGAAAGGTATTGCATTAATTGATTGGAAATATTTGGCTTGTCTTTTTCATTATTAAATATTAGTATGTTTTAAAGCTTTGGGGAAGTACTTATGGCAGTTCTATCCGTAGGCTGGAATGTTGCTTAGAATTATCTTCGTATGTATATTCCACCCAAGAAAAACTTGTGTTCTTCTATGCTCAATATGACATTTATTTTGTTTCTTTATGCAGGCCACAGTTGGATTAATGCTGCTTGGCAAGGAGATTTCCGTGGATCTGGAATTTGAACAAATTTCTGCACAAACATGACATTAATATGCCGCTATTTTGAATTTTTATGTCCAAAAAGCTTTCAATTGATCACGTGGGCACACATTTGAATTCCACATAGCTACTACATGTGTTGAAAATAGAGCTGAAGTAGATTTTTAATTGGATATTCTCCCATGAATGTGAGGGAAAATAACTACGTGTAAGGATGCATCTAAAAACAACGGTAATATAGCAAAAGATATCATATCATCTCATCTGTACTTTCCTTTCGTTTTGGTCTCCTGCATTCAGTGCTCAGTGCTTTACTTCCTAGCATGAATGACATTGTTGTACAGTGCAATTCCGTTTATTTTTTAATGTTTGACGTTTGATCATAACTGCACATTATATAATGCGATCATGCTTGAATTACAGTTTACTAAAAGCACGTCTCCATAGAGCTATAAAACCGTGTATGAGGGTTGAGGCTTACCTGTGCAGGAAGGACAAGGAAGTTGGTGATCTCGTCATAAGCTTGCTACCAAAGCCCAATAAACAACAGCTGTAACTATAATGGTTCAAAGTAGCAAAATTCTTTATGAAGTAAGGTCCGAACTGCATGAGACGAAAGGTGTAACAATCTTGCCATTGTCTCAGAGAGAAGTTATGTTTGTGAAGATGTGATCATCTAGGTAAAGTTCCTATAAAGCTTTACTTTTTACTTGAGATTTGTTCAGTTCATCTACATGGTGATATACTTCAGTTCTTCCTTTTCTTCTTTTTTTGAAAGTGGTCTAAGCCTCTACACTTTAAGAAAACTACAAATAGTATAGAAAGAATGCAAAATGTAGTGAACAAAGCACACAGGTTTAATGATAACGTATTGTTTCATAGTTCAAAGGATTTCTTATTTTGAAGTCTTACATAGAAAGTGAATGAGAATTAGCCATGCCCAACAACAAGAAGGAAAAGAATTGAATAAAGGAACTCCGAAGCATTTGTTGATCTTACCTAGGCATAAATTACTAGAACGGGCGATTCATTATTTAGATGAATCATTTCTTCTCACAATAAGAAGGATATATAAAAATTGATCATCATGAGTGGATTGCATCCATTTGGTAAATATGGGTTTGTTTCGAGATTTATTTTTCCCTGTTACCAAAAGCAAGCATGTAATTTCATTATGAACATAAAGGCCCAAGGTCTGAAATACAAAAAAAAAATGCTCATCTAACTAGTAGAAGAAAATGTTGCAAAAATTGATCCAGTGTATAGTTAGCTTAGAAAGCTTACTTCACTGAAAGCATTTTGGTTTCTCTCTCCCTTTTCTATTATTTCAATCTCTATTGAAGTGCAAAGCAAATACTACTTGTACCAGTAGTGCACCTCCACTAACAGAGGAGGCTGAGGCTACCATTCATAGTTTCTTTTGATCATTAGCGAATAAATTTCTTTACTTGTGTGCCTTAGATTTCTTGCATTGCTCAAGATCTTATCAGGTAATCTAATTTCATTTACCAATTTATGAAGAAATTTCAAGTTTTCTTTATTGAGCACAAACAATGCTTGAGGTTTCATAATTCTATTATGCTCATCTTCATATAGCTATAATGCCAGCCTTAGGCATTTCAATGTCATATATGCCTTTGCCTTTTCATTATCTTTTGCTTTTTCAGACATCCAATCCAATATTTAAAATTTTGTTAAAAATATTATTTCAAATTTAATACCTTTTTTTTTTGTTGAAAAAAATCAAATAAATTTGACCGTAGTGGTGTATATTGTTCCAGAAAATTGTCATGTTCTATGAACTCGTTAATTTAGCCTTTTTTTTAATTAATCCCATAGAGATTATGAAATAGTGGGAAGCCTTGCTCGTAAGGCTGTTAATTTTACTTAAAAATTGAATATTGCACGAAAGTTTGAATTGAATTTTGGATTAAATTGAGTTCAACTTAATTCAAATAAGCTGATGAACGAGTCATTTTTTTGTTTTGAGATTTTTATTTATCTAATTTTGAGTCGATATAAGAATGGATTGAGACGGCTCGAAATCAGATTGATTAAAAAATATTTATATATATTTATACACAGTTGGATTTAATACGGTAATTTTTGCAATAGTTTAATAGAAAATTTAGAATTTTTTTCATAATTTTTATTTAAATTAAGTTTATTGTTATTATTTTTTTTAAGAGAGTATTTAGTTCGTTGTTATTTTAGTGTTATGTTATATAATTTAAATGTTATGATATTTAGATTTTATTTTTTGATTAATAATTTTATAATTTAATAAAAATTATTTATAAATATTATAAAATTAAATAATTATTTTTTCTAAATAATATAATATAATATCAAGATAATATTGGATCAAATGCTTCTAAATTTATCTGTTAACATTAAATCAAGAAGAATGGTTGTAGTTAAGTAAATATATTTATACATAAAATTTGATTAAAATATTTAAAATTAATTACAGTCAAATCTATTTTGGTTTAGATTGAGCTTGAATTGATAATAAATAAGTTAGATTCAGGATAGGTTAAGTTTAGATTGAACTCTTCTTTTTTATTTTTTATGTTAAATTGAGATTGAATTAAAAATTTATAATTTATCATAACCTGAGATCAGTTCAAGTTAAATTGTCAACTGGTTATTGGCTGCTAAGTAGATTTAAGTACAAGCCACTACTACTAGTATGATGTAAATTTTGAATTGAAAAATGTGCGTCCCATCGAAGATAAGCAATTATATAAGCAAACATTTACAAAAAGCATGAGAAAATAGACTGAATATTTAAATTCATCAAATAGAAGTTAAATTGCACTTAAAAGCAAGCCATTGACCAGTTCCAAAAGTAGTAAGTAATCCCTCTTTCTTTTTATTCTTAGTATGCTATGAGTGCTGTTTGTGGTTCTAATTTTAAGGTTTTGTTTGATTTGATTTTTTTTTTTAAATAAGAGAAAAAAAAATATTTATTTTTAAACTTATTAAATATCAAAGAATTTTATTTTAATATTAGAAAGTGCATAAGATATAAAATAAAGTTAATTCTAAGATTTATATTTGTGTTGGATGTATAATAAAATTGATTTTTACAATTGAAATATGTGTTAGGCCCAAAAAATGCTTCGAACGAAATGAGGCCTAAGAGAATATCTTGTCTTGGTGTCTTAAGACTTCTCCGATCCCATTCCTGATACGAATTGCTTGTAGTTTTAAAACCTAGCGCTCTTTATATGTTTGCAAATGGTTCTTTAATAATAGAAAGTGAATTGCCAACTCTTTTTCTCTGCTTGTCTTTTCTTTTTCTATCTGTTTCTCAGCAAGAAGCAAGAGTGCCGTGCCTTTGGAAAGAGAAAAGAAAGCATTTTATAAACGCTAAGAAAAGAAAGAACACTTTAAAGGCTTTGTTTGGTTAGAGGATGAATTTGGATAAGGAAAGAGAAAATATTTTATTTTATATAGTTGATGGGAAAGAAATTTATTTTAATATTGGGAGGTGTGTAAGATATGAAATAAAGTTGATTTTAAGGTTGGAATTTGTGTTGAATGTGAAATAAAGTTGTTAAAATTTGTGATAAATTTAAAATATAAATAAAATATTAATGTGCCTTTTTTTTGGATGGTTACCAAACAAGGCCACAGTGTAAAAATTATATGAATTAAAAGAATCACATTTAAAAACAAAGAAAGAAAAACAACTAGCATTTAAAAAGCGTTTCCTTTTAAAACAAAAGGACAATTGAAAGCATTCTCAATAGTATTCTCAAAAGGCAATCTCCAACATTCACAAGCCGATATAGTGATACAAATCCCTTTGAGAAAATAGTGGAAGCAACAATCTCTCTTATTTAGTGCTGTCATTCCAAATCACTCTTATTCGACCTTTGCAGCTGATGATTCACCAACACCTTCCATGCCACAAGTGGATTCAATTGCAACGCTTAGTATAATAAGAAGACCAGTTACGAGAAGAGATGCAGTGGCGAGAATAAGAGCTTATTTTGTAACAGCAGAGCTATGATTCGATCTGCTTTTCTTTGAGCAACTCATGGATGCTCCTATTGTAATATCGTTGGAGAATTAAACAGTTTAAATTCAAGGTGAGTCGTGCGTCCTAGAAAACTATAGAAGACCATAAGTAAAAAAACTATCAGACTGCATAGTCTTGTTTTGTCATCATTACAGCAATTATATTTGGGTAAAATAAAGAACAAGCAGCACTTCAGAGGAATGATAACTGCATATTAAAATTTAGGTATCAAATAGAAGTTGTTCATTGCTTTCAAAAGAGTACTAGAGAACTACAAAAGACAATACAACTACAAGCCAAAAAAAACATGTAAGAAAGACTAATAGTAGTATGCGAAGTTGCAACCTCAGTTGGCAACCGGAACTTGCTTTTTCTTTCCACTGGCGTTCTTCAATTTTCCTGGGGTTCTTCCTCTTCCTCATCATAATATCCCTCTTCATCAGCAGTTGCGTCCTGGTACTGCTGATACTCTGAGACCAGATCGTTCATGTTGCTCTCAGCCTCCGTGAATTCCATCTCATCCATCCCTTCTCCAGTATACCAATGCAAGAAAGCTTTCCTCCTGAACATAGCCGTGAACTGCTCGCTAACCCTCCTGAACATCTCCTGAATTGAAGTCGAATTCCCAATGAAAGTGGATGCCATCTTCAGACCAGTTGGGGGTATGTCGCAGACTGTAGACTTGACATTATTGGGAATCCACTCCACAAAATAAGAAGAGTTCTTGTTCTGCACATTGAGCATTTGCTCATCCACTTCTTTGGTGCTCATCTTGCCGCGGAACATTGCTGAAGCAGTAAGGTAGCGGCCATGCCTTGGGTCGGCTGCGCACATCATGTTCTTTGCATCCCACATCTGTTGAGTGAGCTCCGGAACAGTGAGAGCACGGTACTGTTGCGAGCCCCTTGAGGTCAAAGGAGCAAAGCCCACCATGAAGAAGTGCAGGCGTGGGAAAGGGATGAGGTTGACGGCCAGCTTTCTCAGGTCAGAATTAAGTTGGCCAGGGAATCGCAGGCAGCATGTTACTCCCGACATAGTTGCTGATATCAGATGGTTCAAATCTCCAACTGCTCATAAAACACCATGCCATGAATACAACCAAGTGGATGTAAAAGATGCAGCAACAAGAGAAATAAAATGCTTACAGCTAGGGGTGGTGAGCTTCAGGGTTCTAAAACAAATGTCATAGAGAGCTTCATTATCAAGGACCATGCACTCATCAGCATTCTCTACAAGCTGGTGCACCGAGAGAGTGGCATTGTAAGGCTCAACAACCGTATCAGAGACCTTAGGCGACGGGAAAACAGAGAATGTGAGCATCATTCTATCAGGGTACTCCTCCCTGATCTTGGATATCAGAAGGGTACCCATGCCAGATCCAGTGCCACCTCCCAATGAGTGACAGACCTGAAATCCTGTGTAATGGATTTTAGAAGGTAACTAATTGCTCTACTTTTACATTTACACTGTGTAAAATGATGAAAATAGTTACTCCAGATTTTAGAAGACTGAAGTAACAGACCTATAAAATGTCCTTGTAACCAAAAACATAGAGCTCACATTTAGAAGTTAAACAATCGCAAATAAAACGTTATGATTTACAACTACAAACTTAAGGAATGAAAATGATTGGAACGTTTCCACTATAAGTATGACAGGGTTTAGATTGCCCATGGAGGAGTTAACCGATCAACATTCACATGGTCTCCATAACAAAGTGAAAGAGATCGTGGCATAAAGTAATCGGTCAAAGATTCAGATCAACCGCAGGACGAACACACAATAAGTTTGTTAGATTGTCATCAGATTCATAAGAGTATGACTCCACAATGCGCATCACAACTAGTAACAGAGGAAAACTATAACCAGGAAAACATTACAAAATAGGGAATAAGAAATCTACCAAAAAATGCATCAACTAACTTCATCTTTCATTAATAACAAGGGAAGAAAGAGATGGCCACGTACCCTGTAGGCAGTCGCAGTTTTCGGCCTCCTTGCGAACAACGTCGAGCACAGAGTCGATTAGTTCGGCTCCCTCGGTATAATGGCCTTTAGCCCAGTTATTTCCTGCACCGGACTGGCCAAACACGAAGTTGTCCGGGCGGAATATCTGACCGAAGGGGCCAGATCTGATGCTGTCCATGGTACCAGGTTCGAGATCCATGAGAACAGCCCTAGGGACAAAGCGACCACAACTAGCCTCGTTGTAGTAGACATTGATCCGCTCGAGCTGCAGATCGGTGTCACCTTGATACCTCCCGGTTGCGTCTATCCCATGCTCCGCGCACACCACCTCCCAAAACTTAGCCCCAATCTGGTTACCGCACTGGCCACCCTGAATGTGAAGGATCTCACGCATCTTCTCCTGCCTTTCTTCTGAAGCAAGATGAGGGAAAAAGAAAGAAAAAAAAGGGCGAGGGCGAGGGCGAGCGCGAGCGCGAGCGCAGGGGAAGAAGACGGCGAAGGGGAAAGCGAGAAAGAGAGAGAAAGTGGTAGTGCTGTCATGGGAAGAGAAACCGGCGTTATAAATAATTGGTGGGAGCGTCCAGAGGGCTCGAACGGCTACTTTTCATTTTTAATAATTAATTTTACCAAAATTTCGATATTCGAAAAGGCGGTCCCCGACTTCAAAAGGGCGAACGGCAACGGCCAGGATTGGGTGTTGGTTTGAAACGGTTCGATAGCGAACGGACGGATGGGTGTATCCAGTACGGGATTCAAATTTCGAATTCCCGAATCGGTCCAGCTGGCAAGCGGAAATGGGGGTGAAGTCCATCTGTCCGTACTACAAATTGGAAATGGGCTCTGGCCCATGCAACCGATTTTTCTTTGAATTATTTTATTTTATTAATATTAATCAGAATTTTTTCATTTTGGCTGGATCATAAAAATATTTGAATTTTTTAAATATTTATTACGCATCTAATACAAATTTTAAATTATTATTTTTTAATAAAAAAATTAAAATAAAAATATATAATATTGAATCACATAAATAATTAAAAAATATTATCGTCTTGCATGCAACTCAATAATTGCATAGTAATATTTTTTTAAATAGTTATATTAATGCGATAGAAGAAACAAATAGAGGCAATTAGCTTTCGTATAAGATGATTTTTTATTTTAAAAGATACTGCACATGTGTGAGAAATAAAATATTATCGGGAGCTAATTAATCAAAAATGTCAAACATGAGTGACTGAAAGCCAACACTAAAATGTGTTTGACAAGCAGTTAAATGCTTGTTAACTTTACGAGCAATGGCGGCATGAGTGATCTTTTTGGGAGGAATATCATCTAGAATAGTAACAACAGATATCAACAATGAAATGCCTGTGACGTCTAAGAAGAGATCAAAACTCTTCATATTAATCATAAACTAAAATATTAAACAGGATGGATAGAGAGTCTAAAAAAGCTAAAAAAATCTCATAACAATATTGCACACTCAGCGATCAAGAACATCAATCAATGCATTATATAACACATCATAGTGCATAACACGATTATCTCAAATATCTAAGATCGAGTTTAGTGTGTCATAAAGGACGATATCGATCATCACTAAATATGAATATTAGTAGGTGATAATGGAGACTAGCATGGTACTTAACTAGCGAAAAACAACCGATCATATCTCGACAATATATTACTAACAAGAAATCCTGAGATAATTATAAATGAAGTGAAGCCTTTTATTTTGGATTGCATTTTATTTTATAAAAAAGTGCAAATTATTAATAAATTCTTATAATTCATTTAAAATGATATTTTGGTTTATATTATTTGATAGATTTTAATATTTTTTTTCAAAATATTCTCTCAAGTCACTGAAATTTAAAATAGAAATCTAAAAGTAAAACAAAATAGAGAATTAATAAGTCTCTACAGTTTTGTTTAAAATTTTAACTAAAAAGTTTAAAAAAATATATGCTAAAATATGATTATAAATAAATTATTTAAGACTTATCAGCAATTTGCTAAAAAAAAATATGTTGGGCAGTTTACTTTAGTGAATGAATTTTAAAAGAATTAAAACTGCTTCATTCCAATCAGATCAGATGGATCAGTTTCAAACATGATGCCTTTGGAGAATTTAAATTTTGATTTTTTTGTTTTTAAATTTTTGATTTTCAATTTTTCACGATGCTCTAATTTATATACGAGATTTTTAGAATAAATCGGAGGTTGAACTAATTAAACTAGATGATATTATAATTACGTTATAGATATTTATAATTTCATAAATATTATGAATAATTTTTAAAATATTAAAAATTACTTTAAAAGTAAAATAAAAAATAAAAATGATAATGTAATTATTATTTAAATAGTATAAATATTAATATTACTAAACTATTAATTTACTTAAATAATCGATTTAAATTAGGAGAAAAAAGTCAATAAGTAATTATTAAATTTATTTCTCATATTTTTGAATTTTACTAGTTTAATTGGTTCATTTTATTCAATGATTAGACTGAATTTAATCAGTCTAATCTGATCGAATTATTTTTAAAATTTTATTAACAAACTCAACCCATATAATGACTGATTTATGGTTGAATCTGACCGCATTGTGCGGTCTGGTCTAGTTATGAGAAGCTTGCTTATATATAAGGGTGAGAACAAGTTAGAGTCGAGCTGGGCATAGCTTAACTCGGCTCATCTCAATTCGATTCGAGTTCAAGTTAGCTCATTTCAATTTTAAATTGACTCGAGCCAACACAAATTCTTCAAAAAAATATAAACTTCGATTAATCATAACCACAAAATCACTTGAAAATATATCCTAGATTCCTAACAACAAATAATACAAATTTATATATAAATAATATAATAATTATAATAAATAATTAAATTTATTATTTATAATTTAAAAAAATAAAAATTGAGTCAAGTCAATCTGATTTGATCATAATTTATGGCTTAATCCAATAAATTTAAGTTGAGCTCGTTTCAAATTAAAAATTAATTCGAACATGAGCTATTGATTTTGGCTCTACTTATATGCAATGTTGTAAAAGCCGAACAGAAATAATAATTGGTTCATGGTCGAACATATATATATAGACATACTTATAATTATACATTAATATTTAAAATAAAAAAATTTGTTATATAAATATAATTAAATAATTAGTATCCTATGACAAATAAAAATTAATTAACATATATTCAGTATTACTAATAAAAATTGATGAATATATATATAATTTCTAATATGACAAATAAAAATTTAAAACTATATATTATATATATTTAACATAAAATTAATTAATATAGATTCATATTTAAATAAAAAAGTTTAGGTATTCTTAAATTTTTTTTTTCATAAATATAAATTTTTATCTAAAAATTTTATTGACTTGAATATAAATATTAATCAAAAAAATAAAATATAAATTTTTTATTTAAATTTGTATTTAACCCGTTCAATCAGTTCACCTAGTTTAACTGATTCAATTTGATTTATGTTGGTTTAATTCGATCTAAATCGGTTCAATTTTTTTTTCAATTTTAATATAAAATTGAACTGGATTAGAGATCGATTCACGGTCCGATTGGTCGAACCGATCGGTCCGGTCCGATTCGATTTTGACAACATTGCTTATATGCTACCGTGAAATTGTGATGGGCCTAAGCTTGGAGACGTGGAGCGGTGATAAGCCACGGGTTGTATTCCAAGAATCCACGGCCAAGAAAACCGCTAAGCGGAAGTCCAATACTCCAATGTAATAAATTACTGGACTGCTTGATCGATGGGGGGGCGTTGGAATATCAGATCAGTAAATGGGTTTGATATTCGGGAGGATCACGGTGGAAACTCCTAAATACCAAGTCCTCCGCGCGGCCTCTGACTACGAGATCCGTAGCTACTTCTCCTCCGTCGTGGCCGAAATCACCTACGATTCCTCCCAGCTCGGCGGCCGCGACGCCGGATTCATGATCCTCGCCAAGTACATCGGCGCCGTTGGCGAGCCCCAGAACGTACGTCCCGAGAAGATCGCCATGACGGCCCCTGAAATCACCCGCCCGGCAGAGCCAGCATCGGAGAAGATTGCCATGACGGCGCCAGTCATCACGCGTGCGGCGGAGCAGGCGCCAGAGAAGGTTGCCATGACAGCGCCGGTCGTCACCAAGGGCGGATGCGAAGGGGCGGTGACGATGCAGTTCGTGCTTCCGTCGAAGTACGGTAGGGCGGAAGAGGCGCCGCGGCCGACGGACGATAGGGTGAGGATAAAGGAGGAGGGGGAGAGGAAGTACGGGGTGGTGCGTTTCAGCGGCGTGGCAACAGATGAAGTGGTGGCGGACAAGGTTGAGAAGCTGAGGAGGAGTCTGGAAAGAGACGGGTGCAAGGTGATCGGGGAGCATGTGCTCGCCAGGTATAATCCACCATGGACCCTTCCTTTTCTTAGAACAAACGAAATTATGATTCCCGTCGAGTGAATTGATTAATATACCAAGAAAAAAAGAGAAAAAAGGCTTCTCCTTTGGAATGTATTCTGTGATTAAACTGTGTTTTTACTTTCTGTTTGTTTGTTAATAATATATCATGCAATTCAAAGTTATCCGTCTGCAGAAACTCTGTTTGAACTTGCGCCTTGATTCAATTAGAATAATTAATTATATACAGTTTAGATGTTATTCTTTTAGTAACAATTCCATAATTTTTTAAAAGATTATCTACATATGTCTTCAAATTAAATAATTATTTTCTCTAAATAATATGATATAATATCAATATAACTTTGAACCAAACGCTCCTAAGTAGCAACTTAAAATTTTCACAACTTCATAGTTGATATGTGTTACTTGTTCGTAGATTTTTATTCAGTGATTTCAGGGTTAGATATGCTCAGAGAGTCTGTTAAAAATCACATTAAAATGGCATGCTTTTTTAAAGATCGTTACCACTTTAATTACAAAATAAGGTTTAACAATGATTAAGCAAGACAAATATATTTGATCAAGAAAATTGACTGAATTCTAATATTTTGTGTTTACAAGTAATGATGGTTTCAGAAGTTCTTGTTCCTTTTCACATGTCATTCCCTCATGCTATGTTAAACGTTCTTCCGTTAACCAATCTTTGTTTCGCCTAATAAAAGAATAATCAATCTATACATGTTTAGTCAGTTCTGTGAGCTGTGCAAAGGGCTGGATTCTTCTATCCACATTTACTCCGATGGTTTTTTTTTTTTCTTCTGTTGATCAATCTTTTTTGTTTCCTCGTCTATTTTCTTGTTTGCACCAATTCAAGATGTTTCAATGTACTTTCTCGCATAAGCAGCCAGGAAGAGGATTTGCATAAAAGTTCTCCTCTAGCTTTGGTGTTGGCCCGGCCTTCCTTTCGTACGGCCCTCCAAGTCTCCTAGCATGATGCCTTTTAATCTCATTTTCAAAACTTTCCCATGTTATTGTACGCTTGTCCAACTTGTCAATCAGCTCCACTATCTTCTGCCTGAATAAACATTAAAAGCCTCAAAGCATCTGTAATTAGGTACAAAACATGCCATAAAATGATGACAAAAGAACCATTTTTCAAACAGCAAAATGAGGAACTAACCTGTCTGGACTAATCGTCTTCAGGAATCCTTCGAATTTCCTGTGACCCTGAACTGCTTTTGCCATATTACCATCGTAGGTGTACACGAAAACATCACTGTTTAAAGCTACGATATAATCAACTGCAGCAAGCCGGTTGTGATATGATTTGAAAGGGCTCAGCTCATCCTTTTTTGTTAAGCTTCTGTGGGTGTGAATGTTAGGATATTCTTTCTTTAAAGCAGCCAAACTATTCCTACCAAACGTTTCTCCAGCAACTATGTAGATGTTTGTTGTTGATGGGTATCCCATGGCTTTTAGGAAGAGAGCAGCCTCTCTGGGTGTCATGGGGCAACCTCCTTCAATTCTCCTTTCTGTGCTATTAATCCTCTTCTCTTTCCAATGCTTCACATGATATCGCATAACCCGGAGCTCTTCGGCCTCCTTCTTTGACAGGCTGTGGCTGCAACCGGTGAATGCGAGCATGTCCTTCTCATATCTGCCATTTTCATTATGTTCATCAGATTATCCATTGCACAAATTGGATTGCTTCACTATTTGATCTAAATTCCTTTGGGAGGCTAAAGTGGAAGGTACCTCAAATGGAGTGCAATGTAGTGGTTGTTTCCTTCTCTCAGCCTTTCTACTAGTTTCCCTCCCAGTTCTTCGATCTGCGGCATGTACCGAAGGGCCATGTAATTTGCACGGCATCGGAGCCTTTGGATGGAGGGGGGAAGACCGTTGTTAGCTATTCTAGAATCAGTTTTTGTAAAGACTACCACCTTTTGTTTCTTCAAAATTTTGGCGAAGTCTCTGTAGTACGGGCTCTGGAGAAAGACGCAGTTCAATGAATTAGGACGTTGTGATCAGCGCCGATGAAACAGTTGTATATTAGTGAATCATACATACTTTGGAGTAGGAGATTGGCTCCTTCCTGAGGGGTCTGATTGATGCATAGCTGTGTGGGAGAGATTCTACAATCTCAATATCCCGTTCTAATACTTCCTTGAAGTGCTTCCAATCGAATATATCTTTAAATTCACTATGCCAAGAAACATAATCAATCTCATGATAAAAGAAAAAGAGTGAGTTTCTTCATCCCTAAGAAAGAGATTTGGCACCTTGGATCATTCCAAAAGGAATCATGATCTAAACGGGGAAGAACAAGTGTTGCATCCATCAACCTAGCCACTGCCACCATGTCACTTATCTGAATTTGAATCAATTAATTGAAGTTCATCTAAATTTCAGAATATCTTTTTTTTTTTTTTTAATTCAATCTGAGAGCGTTTGAATAATCTTTAAGGCAGAAGCTTACCCCATTCCTCATCTGATTCAGGCCTCCATTGGCGTGAACGATGAGATAGCCGTTTGACACTGAATTTGCAGGCCCTGTTGTTAGAGAGGAATTATGCCATTGAAAATAAGAAAATTTAACGGTACAAAATTTTCAAAAATGAACAAAAAACTAAAGGTTTAATGATTATAGAATTTACTTATTTTATCTTTCGGGCGGGAAATACATTGGTCAAAACCTTGGTTGTAAGGTTTTCTCCAAATTGCAGAGACCTGTGTGAAACAACAAGAGAATTTTTCTTTAGTATTATTCAACGACTTGAAGCTGATCAAAATACATGATGCGAAATATCATCTTTATAGAATACTAAAGCGCCAAATTCGAGTATTATGTTTAAATAACATAATATTTCATTTAGAAAGAAATAAATGTGTAGCTTTTGAAGAAAGACAATTTTAAAGATACAGAAGCAGCCAAGTCAAAGTTTATATTTAATTCACATAACGTTCAATTTAGAAAAATGTAGCATCCCCTAAACGAACACGAAGCATAAAAAGAACAGATCTTTGAGGTTACCGGCGGGTGGCTTCTGCGGATGGCCGTTAGGTTCTCTAACTCGAGGTTTAGCGCGACCGCACCTGCGCCGGCGGCAATGTGATGGTGATGAGGGAGGAGGCCGGTCCGGTCGGTGAACCGGCTGATCTGAAAGACGCTGGCGAAGCCGAAGAGCAAAAGCACGGCGAAGATGAACACGAGAGCAACCCCCCTTCTTCTCCCAGCAGCGGTCTTGAATCCTCCTCCCTTCGCTCTCCTACAGGTAAGTGACAGCGAAGGCTGCGGCGGCGCCGTTACTGCCGGCTCTTCGCCATCATCGTCGGAATTGGAACCCCCGCTGCGCTCAAGGTCGCCGCCCCCCATGGTTTCCTGCACACGGCGCCGCGTCGGCCGGCAGATACTCGGGCTCGTAGGTGGCAAGCTCGTGGTGTTAGCCCCGGCGGCGACTGGCATGGCCGGCCGCGGTGGTGCTGCGGCTATTTATATAATTAACAATCTGAGCATGAGGATCAGGGGATAACGAAAAGAGGGGGCGCAGAGAGACAGAGAGAGAGGGAATGTGGGTCAAAGGGTAGGAAGAAGAGAGGTGCGGAGGGGAGAGGGCGAGAGAAGTCGCAGGGAAACGACGGTGATGGAGGCCTTTGCAACCGCTTCTCTCTCCCTTACTCAGTCGTTGCACAGCGGTGGATTCGCTGCTCGTTTGCCATGTAATGGAATCACGTTTGCTGTTCGTCCTCTATATTTATACGCGTCTCTGACCCAAAAATAATAAAAATTTCAATGAGGATAATTTGGGTCCCATTACTTGTTGGGGTCCACTATTTGAATTTCTTACCGCATTATGCGAATTACTAAAATTTTAAAATTTAATTAGTTAATAAGTGCTATTCAAAAAAATTAATAACATAGTAACCAAATTCGATGTAACTGTGTCCCCTCTCATTATTATTAAATCTTTTATCGGGGTTCATTTAAATTATTTCTATTTTAATAATTTAAAATATTTTTAAAAATAATTTAAATGTAAAATTATTTTTATACTCATATATTTCTCTCTCCGTCCCTCCTCTCTGGGGTTGCAGCTTGTCGACATCGTTGCTGCCATCGTTGCCATATCACCATTCGTCATCGACATCGTTGCTGCCATTGCAATCATCATCATCCTTATTGTCGTTGTCATCGCCGTCACCAGAGTTGTGGTTGGGTGTAGAGAGAGAGACAAAGAGAGTTGGGGGGCACCACTTGCATCCATGCTGGTGAGAGAGAGTAGTGAGAAAATAGTAAAATGAGAATTGTATAAAATAGCTATTTGATATATTACATGAACTTATAAATTTAGATGTTAAAAATTTAAAATCATAAATATGTATAATATTATATTTTAAATTTAAAGAATGATTATTTTTTTAGTTTAAAAATTTGAATTTTTTCTTGTTTTGATAATGAGTCTGTCTGTTTACAACTCTCTGTTTAATTAATTATATATTTTTCTTTGCATCTTACAGTATTTGTTGAAAACTTGCGATCAACCCTCTAATATTTAAACGTTCGATTTCCCATTTGTTTACATGTATAAAATCGCTGAAATGAAATGAATACCAAACGTATTAATGTTCAGAAAAAAAAAAATTGTGGACTTCTTCTCTTCTAATTACGTATTCGTTTCTCCTATCTAACTCTTTTCTCTCTTGTACTTAATTATAATCGTCCTTTTTTCAAAAATCTCTAGCTTTTTCACCTCTCCTCACTGATCATGGTGTTAATTTCTATTAAAAATATGTCAGTGGCATTAATGCATGAAAAGTTGTAACCCCCTTGAATAAATAGTTGCTAATTTGTAACAATATTTAATTTACTTCAAGAAGCTAGTGTCACTTTATATGATATTTTTTGAAATATTTAATCTTTGTGTAAAATTGTTCTATAATTAAAAGATAATGTGTCAAGAAACCAAATCGAATTCCTTTTTAGAGACAGGTTCGGGGCGCTATACATAACAAAATCTTTAATCAATAACTAGCTATGTCTCCCTTTACCCTCTCTTAAAAGTAGATGTCAGTAAAAAGAAAGCATTAAAGTAAATCATAAATTGTAGCCAAATAGTCATGAACATAATATGTACTACATATATGTGATTGAAAAATATAATACAAATACTGAGAAAACCTAATTATGATATGTAAAATAGGTTTAATAGATATATATACTTCCATGTACTACAAGACAGTCCAATTAATAGCCACGGTGGAATCATCCTGATCAATTCAAAAATTTATCTTGATATTAGAATTGATGCTTACATCTACGATATGTATGTATCATTTGCTACGGAATAATCAAACATTTGAGGAATATCTAGACTGAAGACGTGCACTGTGAGATAAGCCTCTTTCGTCTCTATTGTTCCTAATTATCATTTGTTCACAATTGTTCTAACCTAGCATTATTCTATCATGGAGTATTAATAAAAATGGGACATTCCTCTTGTTGTACCAGAATTAGTAGAATTAGTGTTCTTATATCGTTTCTTTCTTTCATTTAGTATTTTTTATTCTTATGATCATCTCCTCGAAGACGTGCTCTTTATCGATAATGCATACATCCACATAAGCTCTCCCTCAATGGCTATACACATGGTAAGCATGCAAGCAAAGTTGCCATAATGAAGGAGGCCTCCCTTTGGCTATAAGAAGGGGATGACCCTTTAATTGATGAGACCCAGGTAGGGATAATCGACCGGCCATCTAAGCAAGAAGGCTAGTCCCTCTTCTTCCAATAAAGTAGCAGCCAACATATTCTGATAAACCAAATCACATACAAAACTAAGTTTGATTGATAAATGACAAATATACTGCGTCCTATATCTGTGGTCATGATTATTCCTCACTTTATGGAGACTATAAATCAGAGTACATATAAAAAAGGTTTGAATTATCTCCCCAATTAAGCAAGCAAGTCATAAAAAATTATAATTTGAGCTTTACAAATTATTTCTTTCTTTCTATTAAGTCATAAAAAATAAAACAATTACATCCAAGTCCATTATCCTACTATCATTCAATTAAATGAATATAGTTAAAAAAATTATAAGAAGGGGTTTAGGTTATTTAATAATCAAAACTATAATTAAGGGTGTCATTCCTTAAAAAGAAAAATTGTAATGAATCATTTAAAAGAACATATAATTTCTTTTTAGTAGAATTAAAGATATTGAGTCGCGTGAATTTCATCCCTTTTCGATACAGGATAATTCATTCATATACCTCTCCATCTAGAAACCTGTTAGGAGCTCCTTTTTGTCTAAATGACTCTAATTCACTTAGATAGATATCACCTTAGCGATCACTTTCTGCCCTCTTCATTCTCGAGTCATCACAAATGCACTTATAATCAATAATTAAGCTAACCCATATTCAAGATGTTGTTGATTGGCTTTTGTTCTCTTTCCCGGCGTCCTTGCCGACTAATAGGGCTACTTGACGAGGGATTTTTCTCATGAATCTCTTCGTAAATTTTGCAGGAAGTTATGACGTGTTTTTCCTGATGACTCTTCTTTTTAGTTACTCTAAAGCAACAAGATTTCATTTTTTTTTTCACCTAATATAATATTACCTCTTATCAATTTGGGTGTAACCAACCTATTTCTTTCCTCCTTTTTCTTATCTTATCTTTCTTTTCTAGGCCCGTCTAGTTTTCCATTTCATGCTTGATCCTGCTAAAATAAGATTATTTATTTTTGTTGCAGATTTCAGCTAATGATAGTATTTTTTCCCTCTGTTTTAGCATCAATATGTTTTGCATTACTTGTTCAGTTTTACGAGCGTGCTTTTCCTTTGGTGACGTGCTCCTAAGATTTATTTGTTAGTAAGATCTAACTATAAAATTCTGCAAGTTATTTGTGAGGATTTTGTTTAGTGGCGATTACTAATTTGTATTCTCTTAACACGCTTGTTAGTTTAGAGATTTTTCATTAATTACTTCTAAAAAGTTGTGCTGTAGGGGAATATTAGTTTATTTATTGACTCTTCGACACGGTCTTCCCATTTAAGTGAAGTTCAAGCTATCGTTTAGTTTATTGTTTATGTTATTTATTGTTATATGTATTTTGACAATTTATTTGCTTCTTTGACTTTGTTAAATCAGTGGGAATGCCCACCTCGAGTCTTGTATATGTGTTTGGGTTTTGGTTGGTTGAACTCTAAATTGGATCGATTTGGTTCAATTTAGGTTGAATTGGACCAAAATTAAGCAAAGTTGGATCGGATTGTGAAGAAACTAAAATAGAGAAACTGGATTGCAATTTGGCCAAGCTGCTTGCTGCTTGCTAGCTTATTCTTGATCGGACAGCCCTAGACTTGCGGGGGCTAGCACTCTCCACTCGCCGAACCAGCGGCGGTCGTCTCTGCGCACGACTCCGCCCACGATCGCGCCTTCTTCGTAGCTCATCTTGTCGACGCGAGCCACGACACCAGCGTCCACGGAGAAGTCGGGCACGACCAGGTACAGGCTCAGCCGCACATTTCTTCCTCTATAAAGCTCTCAGAAGAGGAGCAGGGGGACTGTGGTCGGACTCTTTCAAGTCGATTCCGGGCATGTGGTCGGGAATTTGACGTCGAGGTTACAGAGGAGCTGCAGATTCTGAGTTGTTGGCCTGAGGTTCATTTTTGGTTGCTTGGGCTTCCTTCATTTTCTTTGCTTCTCATTTCTACTCTGAGATTCTCTTTTTTCACTTGATTCTGCTAGTAGTTTGTTGATAAAATCTAATTTCAGTGGTCTACTTCATGGTTGATATTTCTTTGTTCTACCCAAACTGTTACTGAACCTTGGGAGAACCACACCGGAAAAGCTAGCTCTTGGTGGTGGAGAGCCCAAAGTTCATATAAACCCCATATTAGAATCCCATACTTCCAATGGGGGACTCAAGTCCCATACTTTGCAATTGGATCGTAACACGCTCTGCAGTCTCGGCGCCCACGCCGGCTGGCTTTGCGCTAGCACTTTCTATC
This sequence comes from Apostasia ramifera, assembly GCA_019297695.1. Lineage (NCBI taxonomy): Eukaryota > Viridiplantae > Streptophyta > Magnoliopsida > Asparagales > Orchidaceae > Apostasia > Apostasia ramifera. The sequence goes on from JAEMOT010003984.1 coordinate 149,100, forward strand.
CCCGGGCGAACACTACAATACCGGTGTCACCACCGACGCCGCTTGATTGCAACTCGGACATGTAGTGTATGGTTCTGATACCAATTGATACGAACTTTGGGAGAACCACACCCCAAAAGCTAGCTCATGGGAGTGGAGAGCCCAAAGCCCATATAAACCCCCACATTAGAATCCCATACTTCAATGTGGGACTCAAGTCCCATACCTTGCAATTGGATCATAACACGAACAACTGAACTCTATGGAGGATTTTAATTTCTCGAGTTTAAAATGCTTACCTGGGGTCTTTCAAACTGAGTCTAAATTTATGGTTTCATGTTCCTGATATTGCTTTGGGTATCCAATAACGTTGCTCCAAATGCTTCAAGTGGTTTCCTGGCTGCACAATGCTTTGACTTGATTTTTCCCTTAAATACTATCTCTATTTCCTCGTGAATTATGGTTTCCTTGCTTTATGCTATCAGTTTGAATCATTTTAGGTTATTTCACATGTGTAGGGTAATTCTAGTTATATGTATGTTAGCTAGTTTTCTTTAGTAATTTGGTAAATTTTATCTTTAGTGCATTAATTCTCTGAATTTATGTAGAACATCACCAATCTTGACAGGAAAACACCATGAAAATTTATGTGATTATGCCAGCATTCATAATTTAAATTAATTTAGTTTAATCTCCTTCAATTTTGCATCATATGGCATATTTTATATTAATCATGCAAGAACATATAGGTCTATTTCTTTTTCATGCTGCATCAGGTCACTTCAATGGGAATTTTTGCGTCTATCATCAGTCCACTGACTAGCTGTTCACCTAGAGGCATATGGCTGTGCCTTTTGCTAGTGATACTTTCCCGGAATGCTAATGGGGAAAGCTCTGATTCCGCATACTTGATTGGGCTTGGGAGCTATGACATAACTGGACCTGCAGCTGATGTTAACATGATGGGTTATGCTAATATGGAACAGATTGCATCTGGAGTACACTTCAGACTAAGAGCTCGTACATTTATAGTTGCTGAGCCAGGAGGAAATCGAGTAGTGTTTGTGAACCTCGATGCCTGCATGGCATCCCAAATTGTCACCATTAAAGTAATTGAAAGGTTGAAGTCCAGGTGCGGCTGCTGGCTTGTTTTAAATTTGATTTTTGTTAAATGTTCGTTGATACTTATGATTCTTTAACCAGTTTGTTTTTATTTTTTCTTTGGAGGGTTTCATTTAAGTACTTCTAGCCTGGTTATCAATTTAGATTAGCCTGTTTGTTGTAGTACTTTGTACTTTGCATTGCCTAAATTTGTGCAAGTTACATAGTAAGACAATTAATGCATTGTAAATATATTGATTTTGAAGAAAGTGGTGTTGGACTAGGTGGGATAGTAGTCCCCATCATGCTAGAACTTTTAATTTCTTTACAATAATAATGAGAGTATTGAGGAGTTAATCATTGAACTAAGGCAAGATGATCAGAAGTACAACATAAGTTTATGCAAATTATAATGCTTAATTGGTTGAAGGGGGCTTTTTCAATGCTATTATCATATCAATTATGCTATATGAGAGTGAATGTTAGACGGATAAGTTTATGAGGAATTAAGCATTATAATTTGCTGTATGGAGTTGTTCGTACTGAATCTGGTAATCAAATAAATAAGTGGTCTTCTCAGGCTATTATCCTGACAAGCAGTGCCTGCGTATAACTCTAGATAAATAATGATATTTTTAATTTTATAATTAGCAAAATTAATTAGCCAGTTATTTCAATTAAACATAAAATATTTTTCAAAGATTAATTTTATTATAGATAAGATTTTAAATTTTGCAAATTTAAATTATTTTAGAATTAGAATTAAATTAGGTCGATGATAAGTTAAATTAAGGCGGCCGTTTTAATTTCAACAAATCAGATCTGAGGTTCAGAAATTAAGACAGATAGCCGCACTTAAATCTCATCGTAATTTTTACTCAAATAAATGTAAGGTCACACAAATAGAGCCAAACCAAATAATCAAAATTGCGCAATATAATTTCAAATGAGTCAAGAATTAGCAGTTAGATGGTTTCAAAGAGGATTATACTTTTGCTAGAGCAATCTAAGTTTTGACAAGTTAGCATGGATTTTGATGCGAGGTAGGTAGACAATGCGATCATTGAGTGCAAATAAGCTACTCAAATGTGGTGAGCTCTACATGGAATTTGCAGGCCTGATTGGTTCGGGCTATACAGGTGTAGGCTGTGCAGAATAGTAAGATTGATCGAGCAGGACTACAGGGTCGGTTGAGCAGGACGTTGAAATAGGTTGCAAAGTGCGTAATGCATGCTTGCATACCCATGGGGGAGCAGCGTTTGATAGCGCGTGTACTCTATTTGCGCTGGTAGGTCATTGCCAGGAGGCTGCGGTGCGGCCGTGCAGGCGGATCGACGCAACTAGCGGCGGCGTGGTTAGATAGGCCGGGATTGCAAGTGGCGCGGAGTAGCTGTAGTGGTCTAGCTTGCACGAGCGTAGCGCGTGCAGGTGGGATCGCAGCAATGGAGGCCGAGAGAGGTACAAAAAGAGAGGTGAAGGTAGAGAATTTTTTTTTTTTTAACTCTGATAATTTGCTCACCTAAGGCTAACCCATTTTCTTCCCTGTACTAGGATTTAACAACTCAAACGCACAACTAAATTTCATTCATCAATATAGGCTATCCCGTTACAATGCAAGGCGATCTTTATATATATAGATCCTATAATAAGATTTGAAAAGTGGTCTTCCCATGCTATTACCTTGACAAGCAGTGCCTGCATATAACTCTAGATTGATGCTGCCTTTCTGTGCCTTTATGATACGGGATAAGAATGAATAATGATATTTTTAATTTTATAATCAGCAAAATTAATTAGCTAGTTATTTCAATTAAGCATAAAATATTTTTCAAATTTTAATTTTTAATAGATAAGATTTTAAATCTTACAAATTTAAATTATTTTAGAATTAGAATTAAATTAGATCGATGATAAATAAAAATTTATCAATTAAATTAAGACGATCGTTTTAATTTCAACAAATCAGATCTGAGGGTCATAAATTAGGACAAATATCTCGCACTTAAATCTAATAGTAATTTTCGCCCAAATAAATGTACAGTCACATAAATAGAGCCAAACCAAATAATCAAAATTGCGTAATATAATTTCGAATGAGTCAAGAATCAGTAGTCAAATGGTTTGCTAGAGCTATCTGAATTTCAACAAGTCAGCACGAATTTTGTGGCGATGTAGGCAGATAATTCAATTGTTGAGTGCAAACAAGCTACTCAAATGTGGTGAGCTCTATACGGAACTCACAATCCCAATTGGTTCGGGCTATGCAGGTGTAGGCCGAGAAGAAGATCGATCGAGCGAGATTGTAGGGTCGGCTGAGAAGGACGTTGAAATCGGTTGCAAAGAGCGTAGTGCGTGCATGCATACCCACGTGGGAGTAGCGTTCATTGGGTCGCATACTCTATTTGCGTTGGTGGGTCAGTGCTAGGAGACTGCAGTGTGGCCACGCAGGCTGATCGATGCGACTGGCCGCCACGACGTGGTTAGACAGGCCAGGATTGCGAGTGGCGCGAAGCAGCTGTAGTGGTCTGGCGTGCATGAGCATAGCGCGTGTAGGCGGGATCACAGCAATGGAGGCCAAGAGAGACTCATAGAAAGAGTGGTGAAGGCAAAGAGATTTTTTTAACTTTTATAAAACTGTAGTAACACCAGCAATGATATATGGTGCTGAATACTGGCCTGCGAAGAGAAAACATACAAATAAAATAAATGTTGCAGAAATGAGAATGTTAAGGTAGATGTGTGGATATACACGAAAGAATAGAATGAGAAATGAGTATATCCGAAAGAAAGTTGGTGTTGCACATGAAATTTCCTAGCTCAGTATTTTCCATTAATTCCTGCTGGCTGCTATGTTCTCAAATAGACTGAATTCCTGCATTGCTTTGATCTCATGTCTTTATTTCCATATAAGCTCTAGTTAATATTGAGTTTCAAATGCTTGTTATTGAGAATGAAATTCACTGTTTATTTCATATTACACCTCTCTTCTAAACCGAATTGTGAAATTCATATTTGGTGAAGGTTTTAATATATTGAATAATTTGGATAAATTATCACGTACAGGAATTTCAAGGTAAATGTGTATGCGGTGATTCATCTTGGAGTTCGGTAGTTAATTATCTTATTTGCATAAGTCTCATGATTTTGCTTGGACTGCATGTTAATTCATCGCAATTATTTCATAACGTTTATGTGGAAGAAAAATTATTATATTTAATATAATTTAAGAAACTTAGTTTGATCTCCTCTTCATTTGCATCTATATATATATATATATATATATATATATATATATATATAAACTTAGGCACTAATTTAATATTGTTAGTGTTAGGATTGCCTTAAACCGATCCCCACGCTGCATCATTCAGGCAGACCATCAGATTGTGCTCTGGCCCTGTTTGGCGCGAGGACTAAAATGAGGACCAAAATGATACTAGTTTAAAAACAACAATAATAATAATAAATAAATTTTTTTAATCATTCTACACAAATTTTAATATAAAAAAATATTATTTTACTTCACATACTCAATAGTTTTTAATAAAAATATTAACTTTATTTCACATCTTAAATCAAAATATTAGATTCGAATATTTTGGTCTAAGATGTGAAATAAAATTGATATTTTTATTGAAAATTATTGAGTATGTGAAATAAAATAACGTTTTTTTGTATTAGAATTTGTGTAGAGTGATTAAAAAAATTTATTTATTATTATTATTGTTATTTTTTAAACTATTACTATTTTGGTCCTCGCGCCAAAGAGGGCCCATTGAAACAAAATTGTTTCTATTTAGATGGCTTTTACATTTCTTGTTTAATTTATTGTGAACTAAGACAGGCACTTTGACATGAATAACTTTATAAATGTATTGTTAAAATGTGCATTGTCTATTATATTTTTTTCATTTTTTGGATTCATACTTTGGAGCTTCTGCCTTTCATTTGGCAGGTATGGTGGTTTATACAATGAACAAAATGTAGCAATTAGTGGCATTCATACTCATGCTGGGCCTGGTGGTTATCTTCAGTATGTTATTTATATCATCACATCACTAGGGTTTGTGCAACAGTCGTTTGATGTTATTGTGGATGGAATCGAGAAAAGCATTATACAAGCCCATGAAAACCTGCGTCCTGGATCATTGTTTCTTAATAAGGGTATGTTTTTTAACAAATTTGAGGCTGTTTGTAATTTTATGATGTAAATGCACTCTTTTACTTGATCTCTATTATATGATTTCTCCTTAACTGTTTTTGTATTCGCTTGGATTTTGAGTATTATTTAAACATTTTTTCTCTGAACTGGTTTTTTTTGGAGTGCTGCTTATTCAAGTGGTAGGTCATTTTTCTGTAACATGTTCTTCAGAGCAGCCAATGCAAAGCTAATTCTTATATTTTTTAAATTCAACTTATTTAATTGTTAGAATAGAAAATTATTTCTGAGCATAACCTACAAGCTTAAGTTTTAGGTCAGTTGGTAATATGAGATCTAATATAGTATAAGAACCAGAGTGTGTCAAATTCGAACCCTGATGACCCCAATTATCTCTGATTTTCTAGAATAGGGTTTTAAAATAAATGTCTATATTGAATTCCATGCTGCAAAACAAATAAGTTTGCATGTGAGAAGGTGTGTTAGAATATAAAATTATACTTAGGCCATAATCTACTATCTTAAATTTTAGGTTAGTTGGTAACCAAAGATCTAACACTAATGATCTTATTCTATCAAGATCTTATTTTTTGTGTCCCACTAAGTTGATTTTGTTTGGTGATCAGAATCAACAAAATTTTGGATCCTTGCGACACTCTTGTAAAGATATGCCACTCTAATTATTTCCCAGTTGAGATTTATAGGAATTTAAAATTATTCTTGAGCTATAACTTACAAGGTTAAGCTTTTGGGTTATTTGGTACCGAATATTTAACATGAGTTTTTAAGTTTGAACCCTAGTGGCCCCTCAAGTATCTCTAGCATTAAAAAATAAAAAAATCTATGCTGAATTATTCACGAAGCAAATTTGTTTTAACCCCTCATGCAAGAATATAAAATTATTCACGAATCATAACCTATAATTTTAAGCTTTTAGGTCAATTGGTAACAGAGATTTAATATCTTCATTATATTATCAAGAAGTCTGCTGTAAGGATCTGGACAGAACTTATTGCTGATGTTGGTTGTCCATTCAAATCAAAGGATCCCGTTTGCAATTCATTTATTCTGTCCATTTTCTTTCAACTAATGTTTTATCATTCCAAGAACGATTTATACACTAATTTCACCTATCATGATGAATGCTTCTGCTCAAATTATTTTCCTTAATTTTCAGGTGACCTTTTTAATGCTAGCATAAACCGCAGTCCAACTGCATATCTCAATAATCCTTCTGAAGAAAGAAGTAAATACAAGTTTGATGTTGACAAGGAAATGACTCTGCTGAAGTTTGTAGACAAAGAATGGGGTCCCGTTGGTAGTTTCAGCTGGTTTGCAACTCATGGAACATCTATGAGTCGTACAAATTCATTGATAAGTGGTGACAACAAGGGAGCTGCTGCACGTTTTATGGAGGACTGGTTTGAGACAGTCCCTGAAGAAACAGATGACTCATACTCCAAACTTTCAAGTGTTGTACGAGTTGGAGTTCCACGTAAATTGTCCTCCATGTCCTCCCAGCCAAATGCTAACTGTATGTTTCAACAGTTTAGGTCTTGATACTGCTAACATATGTTTTTTGCAATGGAAATTTTGCCCATATTTGCTCATTTCAAGTTTCATTCAGAATGTTTTTTGTGCAGATTTTTTGATGAAGCAGCTTGCCATGTCATTCCCAGCTTCTAATGGAAGCCAAGTAGCAGGGTCTTTAAGCATGATACGCCGTGTCCGAAGTGCTTTTATGCAAACAGTAAAACCTAAATTTGTGTCTGCATTTTGTCAATCAAACTGCGGCGATGTAAGCCCAAATGTGCTAGGAACTTATTGCATTGATTCTGGCCTTGCATGTGACTTCAACCACAGTACCTGCAATGGAAAGAATGAGCTGTGTTATGGCCGTGGCCCAGGGTAAATGTATTGTGATTAACTAGGGCCTTGTACACATTTTTGACATTTTTATCTACCGATCATCTAATTTTTCAGGTATCCTGATGAGTTTGAGAGTACACGCATAATTGGAGAGAGACAATATACAAAAGCTGTGGATCTGTTTACTGCAGCATGTGAGAAACTTACAGGAAAAGTTGAGTATCGTCACACTTACTTGGATCTGTCACAGCTAGAGGCTACAATTCCTTCCACCAATGGTGAGCAAGTGGTTAGAACTTGCCCTGCTGCCATGGGGTTTGCATTTGCAGCTGGAACCACAGATGGTCCTGGAGCTTTTGATTTCCAACAAGGAGATGACAAGGTTAGTAGCTTCTTGTTCGCCTCAGAGTGACTAATGCCTCCCTATTTCTGTTTCTCATGTGAAATACTGCTGTGTCAGGGAAATGCTTTCTGGAAGTTGGTGAGAAATTTACTAAAAACACCTAGCAAACAGCAAGTTAACTGTCAGCATCCAAAGCCAATTTTGCTAGATACTGGTGAAATGAAGGAACCATATGATTGGGCTGTGAGTTGTATTTTGTTTTAACCTTTTTCTTTCTTTGTAGGAATACTTGTGAATAATATATCTTGTATGGTAACTTTGTCTGTATACTGCTTAGACATGGCCGATTCTACACTAGGGTTGTTAACGATCTGATTTTAAGCCTCTGACTTTTGCTCAAAATTGAATTGAAAATATTCAATTCGATTTGGAGCTGTTCCAAAATATGAGCGAAAAGAGTTCGACTTGATCTCAATCCGTGCTAGATCTGGCTCGTTTATAATCATTTCAAACTCGATCTGAGCCAAAGTTGATTTAACTTTTGATTAATTTTTGATCTTTTAGGTAATCTTTTGTATAATGGTGCTCAAGAAATGAAAATCAACAAATGTACATAAAATTCTTTCATAAAATTGAAGAATTTTTTTCTCTTAAGGCATATTCATATTAGATTTTGCCATAAAGATGATAACTCTAGGACTACAAAGTTTCTTGGGATCAACGATTTTATACAAGCGCAAATCTCTGTAGTTAATTACTCATCTCTTTTTAAAGAATGAAACTTTTGATTAAGGAAAGAATCAACTTACTAAATTGATGGCACAAAGACAAATAGTGATAAAAGAATCCTATCAAGATTCCATGGCTCCATCATCCAAGGCTCCACTAATAATCCTAACTCACTTAAGCCTTTGGTCAGAAAGTTACAGAATGATCTATCAGGAACCATGAGTTCCATTGTTCGCAGATATTCCAGTGAATTAAGATGGAATTTGCCATTGAGTCGTTTAAATGTTAAACTTTGTGGGGTTTCTATGATTACAATGATTAAGATACCTAGGATTGCTTAATCACTAGACAATTTGAAGTGCTAAGAAATTTGATGGGCCTTAGCACTGGAATCGTGACATAAATGTTGAGGGACTTAAGGGAACTCAACTATTAAATCGATTTGGGAACCCTTAAGCATTAGGAGATTTGATGGGCCTAATACTCCAAGGGGATTTAAATTTAGAGCTTGAGGGGAACTTAGATTTGACTTGAGGTTTGGTTTGAATTTGAGTTTAGATTTGATTTGGGTTTGGATTTGATTTGAAGAGTTGGAACTTGAATTTAGATTTGGATTTGAGGCATTTGAAGATTTGAAAGATGTGAATATTTGAGTTTGAAGATTGAAATTTGAATGTTTGAGCATTTTGATTTGAAGATCTAGGGTTTTGATTTAAAAATTTGAGAATTTGATTTGAATTATAAGTGTTCACCTCAATACACTTTGCATGATCTCAAAGCAGAGGGACCTTCTTGTAAATTGGATGTAAAATAAACCTAAGTGAAATATTCTCATAACTTAGGCTGTTCATTGTAATTACTCATACTTTTGAGTTTAAAATATGGGACATGTACACAAACCATATATTCAATACTCATGTTCAATTCTCATGCTTTAGGACCTAAATAAAAGTTTAGGGTTTAAATGTGATATTTATAAGATATTGGTACTTGATTGTAAATATGCCACCAACTGAAATATTTATAAATTTTGGGTACTTGAACGTTATTTTAGCATTGTTGTCCTTGATTATGAGTTTACAATTAAAAGTCTTTAGAAAAGTTAATTTTGAGGGGATAAGGACTAATATTGGGTTAATTCGATTTAAAGTGGCTCAAACTGGTTCAATTTGAGTCAAATTAGACTTATATAAGTTGCGTTAAACAAGGGGTTTATGAATGAAAAAAGCAAAACTAGGGCATTGTTTTGCAAAAATGCCATTAAATGGCTATGATGTGGAATTGGCCTGCCCTGGCTAGGGGTGGCAATATAGGGCCCAACCCGTGAATTCGACCCGAACCCAACCCGCAAATTTCGGGTATGGGTCATGAATTTTGACCCATTTATTAAACGGGTCGGGTTCGGGTTGGGCATAATCGGGTCAGGTAGGGTTCGGGTTGGGCATTTATAAAAAAAAAAACTGTATAAACGGGTCGGGTCGACTCGCCAATCCGACCCATTTATTAATCGGGTCGGGTTCGGGTCATAAATTTTGACCCATTTAATAAATGGGTCGGGTTTGGGTTGAGGCTATTCGGGTCGGGTCGGATTCAGGTTCAATCCGAACCCGACCCGCCGACCCATTTTGCCACCCCTAGCCCTGGCCCATCGGGTTTCCCCATCCAACGCGGAACCACTGGCCGCCTCCAACGCTGCTCTCCCGGACTCGCCAAACCAGCGGTAGGGAGCTCCAGATCGTTATTGCCTAGTCTCGCCTCGACGCATGACGGCCAATTTGCGCGGGATCTTCGCCACGCTAACCACTTCGATCTTCACGACGTGTGCAAACACTGACTTCTACCTTCCATCCTCTTCCTCTCTAAAGCGTAGCCATGGAGAGTGGCAGGGGGCAGGTGTTGATAAGATTTCCACAAGTTGAAATTGAGAAGAGAGATTTCTTCAACATTTGGCCAACATGTGCAGGAGGCGTCGGTTTAGAGCTGGGAGGGGTAGGGGGTTGCGACCACCACCAGGGACTTTGAGGTTTTTGGGTTTACTGGTTTCCTTTGATGCCCAAATTTCAGGTGCTACTACCGTTGCTTAATATTGCTCTGTTTTCTTAATTGAGGTTGAAATTCCAAGTAAACTTTGTGTTTAAATGGTTGATTATGGTTTTTCTGAGCTAATTCATGCTTGAATGCCATCTGTTGTTGACCTGAATTTCCCTAAATCCATTTCAATGCCTAGGATTGGTTTTTAAAAGATTGATAATAAGGCTTATCTGAAGGGTAAATTAATTCATGCACACTAGTTAATCCCTATTAACCTGATGATTTCTTGTTTAAAATTTGCATAAGTTTCACTAAATTTGCATCGAGACGCATTTTAAATCCCTCAGAAAATTCATGAATGCTATATAAATATGTGAATACCATTGGAAAGTATAATTTGTCTAAGCTTTGGTCTGATCTCCTCAACTTAGTAGCATAACATTGCATTTCAAGTTGGTAGCAAGTCCGTTTAGGGTTGTTCTTGCATTAGTAATTATTTTTTTAAAAAATTTAAAGAAATGAAAATTAATAATAACAATAATAATAATAATAAGGTCTAAATGGCATGACAGAAACTTTAAACTACTTTAATACCTAGGAACGAGCTCCTTAGTTGGTCACGTGAATCGTCTTAACAACCCACACGGCATCAAAAGTTCTTTTGTCTTTGTTAAGTCCCAAGTTTACTTGATCGAGAGTTAAATGAAATATCTAGAGAATTAGGAAACCTTTTATGTAAAAATATACAGTGCTTACCCATAATTTGCTCTTTTTGAAGTTCAGATGTGAGATATGTTTCTCTTTAACGTATAAAACTTTTTTGATTTGGATTTAATATACGAGTTTTCTTATATTTGGATCTAAATAAAATATTTTATATTTAAAGGTCTTTATTTGTAATTGTCCAGAAACATTCTTTTATCTTGCATTTGTACATGTGTATAATCTAGGAGTTTAATAGAAAGAGATTTTCGATAAATTTTCAATTTTCAACAAAAGTAATCGACAAGCTCTGCTTGGCCATGAAGATCACATAGGTTATCCCCAATCAATTTTAGAGATCTCTGTTAAGTGGATTTTACTTAGAAAGTAAAAAATGAAATTATTTCATTTCATCGACGATCGCTCTCTGATTTGTGAAATTGATATATTTGTTAGCTTCGTCTCTATCTAAGAATCGTGTAGGTAGTCGATTCATTTAGACAAGCTCTAGATTGCTCAATCGAGCTCAATTTTTGTTTCTTCAACGCTAAATGTCTAACGCATTTTCGAAGGCGTTGTTGGGGCTTCTTTGTTTTTCTGTTTTATTGAGAGAAAGTTATCTGTTAACCTCTAACTTCGTCGATTCATCATCTGAAGGCCGATTTGAGGAATTAAAGTGTCAATGTGTTTCGTAAGATCTGGAGAATTGCAATGCTAGCATCCATTCAATGCGAATCGCCTCTAATAAGTAGATTTTATTTATAGAGAAAAAATGAAAATATTTCATTTTGGTGACGATTGCTCGTTGTTTTATGAAATAAATGATATGAAGAGCTTCGTAAGATCAAGAGGATCACAACGGTAGTATCCATTTGATGCAATCACTTCTGATAATTAGATTTTTTTGTGAAGAGAGAAAATGAAATTATTTACCTTTGGCGATAACGAGTCCTAGATCTATGAAATTGATAGCATAAAGAACTTTGCCTCACGCTGAGGATCCCACAGATAGTCTCAATTCATGGATTAGAGCTCTAAATTTCTCTAATTGAACTAAATTTTCAATCGACTTATTATTTTGAATGAAATATGCTTCTACCTAAGAAAAAGAGGAAGAAGAAGAAGAAACCAATCTCAATTCCAAAATCATTTGATTGAATTCTCAGATTTGCCATTTTTTTCTCACCATAAGATCTTTGTCGATTTTTCCCTCTCTGTGCTTTCTCTCTCCCCAGAGATTTTTTCTTCTCTTTTCTATCTTTTTTTCTCTCTTCTCTCCCTTCTTTTTTGTTAGAGCAATAGTACCATATTTAGTCTTTAATGGGTTCAATAACCTCACGGTGAGTTTAAGGTCTTTATGATGTTTCTTGGAGCCCAAGTATACTCATTTGTGTTTTAATTAGAATTCTTAAACTTACATAATGGTATTTATATTAAATTATAACTGTCAAAAATTAGTAGCCTTTAAAATTTATTTATTTTTAATTATTTTTGTTATTTATTTTTTTCTTTAATATATTTAAGTAGCCAGTGATCTGAGCTTTGAAGGCTCCCTTCGAAGCTCACGCTTCTAAGCTGAGGCTTCGATGGCCACCTTCAAAGCACGGCTTCGAAGGCCACCTTCAAAGCACGGCTTCGAAGGCCACCTTCAAAGCACGGCTTCGAAGGCCAGTAGCCTTCTTACGTTGCATTCTCTAAGACATAGGCATTAATTATAATTTGGGATTTAAATTGACTTTAATTTTGATTCAGTTCTATCAAATTGATCATGAAATCATTTTTGGTATTATGTAATCTTGATTCTCTCCCAATTTTGTGGTCCAATGTAGCTAGTTTTGTTTCAGTTTAGATTAATAAGCCGTTAATGCACTTTTGTAGTAAATACAAAACTAACTCGAAAATGAAATCAACTGGAGGTGTATCTAGATCATATTATAATGACCTCAGGTCTCTGATTCTAAGTCCATTTGGTAGGTCAATTACTTGATCAAAATTTGGTCAACTTGACCGTGCCCTCAAATTAACTGCCTCTGGTGAAATGGAGTTAAATCAGGCATTTGATCAATCCAAATTTGTCACCATCATAATTTTCTCTTAATTATGAATTTTTTCATAATTTTTTATGAATTTCATTTGTCAATCGCGGCTCAAAAATGTTTAATTTTGATTTAACTACTTTGATTATTAAATTGGAGATTGGATCAAGTCATTTCTTTGATGAACTTATTACTGATATAATTTCATATTCTCTTGAGAATTTTTAAGATTTTTTTTGAATTTTTCTTATATTTTTAAAAAATCCCTCTATTTTTGGCTCAATTAAAATTGTTTAAATAATTCATTTGGCTTTAATTTTCTCAATTACTTTGTAATCAAACTTCTTTTATTATTGGCCATCAGACTTCAAAAATATATGTCAACATATAAGTGTTTTTGTTTATTTAATTAACTTAAATCATATTGTCTATTTTGATCTAATAGTTAGAAATAGAAAGTAAAAGATTAAGTTTAAATAAAAGTCACGAAGAAAATTCTAATATAGTGATCTGTTGGGTTATTGCGAAAAATCTAATTTATTGAAATAAGTTGTATATATAAATATTTATAAATAAATTCGTTTGATTTTTTAATCAATTTAACTTCAAGCGGGCTCAGTTCGTTTTTATGTCAGCTCAATATTAAATTGATAAAAATCTTGAGCCATAAAAATGGCTCATTAGGTGGCTCGCTTTGATTGAGTCTATCTCAATTGGATCCAAAATTCGATTCACCTTTTAACTAATATTCAATATTTGAGCCAAGTTAACAGCCTTTTTTTACACCTTGCATGCATGTACTCATAAGTGCATTTGACATCGATTATTTGTATCTCTTTATTGCTTTTTCTTTTCCTTCTAAGATTAGTGTATTTGAAATGCAGACTTGGAGATATATAGTTACACTAGCGTGGACTGCGTTAGAAATAGTTATATGGGAGGGTGAGTATGACACCTATTAAGGATAAGATGGTGAAAGGACGTTTAAGGTGATTTAGTCATATCTATCATGAGCCATTACAAGACCCTATATGTAAATGTGAAGGGATTCAAGTCATGATATTAAAGAGAGGAAGAGATAGACCAAGAATGACTTGGGTAGGGTAATGAAAAGTGGTCTTGAATCAAATCCATGCACCCGATTCTAATTAATTGGGATTAAGTTTTTTTTGTTGTTCTTTTTGTGTGTGTGTGTGGCCTTGATGTGAGGTTTGTTGTGGACACGTTTTTGGCACTTTTGTGGTTTGGGGCTTTGTTATTTTAACCTGTACTTTGGGGTAGGGGAACATCATCTTTGGGTGGTGAGGCTTGGGTAAGGGGGGCAATTTTTAGCCCTACTTCAGCGTTGCTCTTGGCCAAGTTTATATTATACCTAGAGCACTATGAGACAGAACATCAAAGTCCTAATGTTTTCTGAATTTCAAATTAGGACTTAGTTTTCTTTAGTAAAATCAGTTAGGGACAATCTCGTTTCTTAAAGAGAGTAGAAAGGAAATGAAATGTGGGAAAAAATATATTCCCTAGGTGCTAACTCCCATTTTTCTCCTTTGAGATATCGAGCTTGAATCAGAGGTTAACCTCTCTGTGAATTAGTGATAGGGCTTCTTGGTAGAAACATCTTCAATACCAGCAGTACATTGTTTCACATTTTTTACATTTGTTCCAGTCAATAGAAATTCGCATCCATGCACTGGACCATGAGGGGGTATAAATTGCATGGCTTACGATTCCATTAGCATTTCTACTATTGTCCAATACACTAGGATAGATGAGAAAAATGAAATGTGAAGAGCATTATGCTTGTAAGATGGCATCAAATTAGATCATGGTGCAAACACGTGTGGAGTCTGTTATGGTCAGATTTATAAGAGACTTGTCAAAGCAATTATGTTCTACCAATCTGGATGGATTATGTTTTTGGGCCTAGTTCCAACCAAAACTAGTCTAAAACTGACCCGGTGAATGGGTTTGACATTTGAATCAGTCTAGCCATATCAGTCCTTGATGGAACCAGATCCAGTGTCCGGACTGGACCTATTCCTGGTTTGTTTTGGAACTTGAACTGCATTTCTCATCTTTATGCTAAATTGGATCCATATTGATCCTCCCCTTTCATTAATTAAATAAATTTGCTGGATTTAACTGTTGGAGTTGCCTTGGTTGCATTTCTTGCTTGCTATGTTCTGCTATCATGCAGAACTAGAGCTGCATTCTCATTAAAATTGGTGCAAACATTTTGTTTACCCTGCTGGTTGTCTAGCTTGCGCACATGTTTAGAAAAATATAATTCATTACCAATGCTAAGCAAATTGTAACATGGAGATTACTCCATTTTTAAATTTTTTTTATGCCTATTTCTTTTTCCCGTATTTTGACTGTATCTAATTATTTCATCTTTTGATTCCGTTCCAGCCTTCAATTCTTCCAATTCAAATTATCAGGATTGGACAATTTGTCATATTGTGTGTACCTGGAGGTATGTACTCTTTCTGCATAAATTTCCCTCATATCATCTGCATGAATTAAAGCAATCATATATTTCTCAACTGTTAGTTTCAAACTTTTTTGAGCAGAGCTATACAAGTTCTTTATTGCGGTCAGTTTCTCTTAAATTTATGCTGTTCATTTTCTGTGATTTTTGTCTGGCTAGATTTGATTTATGACCTAAGGCCTGTTTGGTTGGAGTGGAAAAAAGGTAGTTTGGAGAAATGTGGATTTTTTTAGAAAATATGTATGATGTGAAATAATGTGAGTTAGTTATATTAAAAATTATATTGGATGTTTGTTCTAAAAAAAATTGTATTGGATGTTTTTGTTGGATGTAAAATAAAGTTGATTGGTTTATTGAGAATTATATTTGTGTAAAATGAGATATAAAATAATTTTTAATTTTTTTTAAATAAAGTAAGTATTTAGTCATTACTATTTTAGTTATGACTAAAATAACTGTTTGTCAAATAGAACTGAAGTTTTTTTTTTTCAACATATACTAGGAAAAACAGGTACTTTTTAATTCCCTTAACCCAAGTGCCTTTTAATTTCTTCTAGAGTTCACAACAATGGCTGGAAGGCGTCTCCGTGCGGCTGTAAAAGAAGTTCTTACCAATAGTAGCTATGGAGAATTTGGAAATGATGTGCATGTTGTAATTGCTGGGTTGACAAATGCGTATTCTCAGTATGTGACCACTTTTGAGGAGTACCAGATTCAAAGATACGAGGTATATTTTTTAAATAAAGGGATTTTACTTGTATGCCACTTTCATAAGTGGTGTCTAGGCTCATCACTCAAACATTAAACATTGCTTATACGCCATTTTTTGATTTCCTTTTTGTAACTCCTCTAAAGATTAATTCTATCACACGTGTAAGTGCAAATTATAAATGTGTGAGAATTTTACACAAAAGTGGTATGCTAGTAAAAATCAAGTTTAAAAAGTTGTAAGTATTATATAAGGTTTGAGTTGTGGTGATTGGTTGTAAAGTGGTATACAAGTATAATAACCCTTAAATGAAATAACTGTAATCCTAGTTTCACTCGTTTTAAAATGGTATCATCCTTCGATTTTCAAGAGGATTATGCGGTTGTCATGTTGCCACTTCGCAATTCTTCTTGGGTACAATTCTGTGATGGGATGGTATCGCCTATAACATACAAGGATGTCATAGGTTCAGGATGAGTTAGTCAAACTCCTAGTTTGTCTTGTTAGCCCTACAATTTTTTTCCCTAAATAAATATTGCTGATTCCAATCATGCCATTGGTTCCTTGAATTCTTTCCCATGGATCTGATCAGATGCCACCATGGGATAAGCTTGTATAACAGTCATGCTTTTGTTTTCTTAATTTGCCATCGAATTCATGAGATAAGGATCCTATTCAAAATGAGTGAAGATTCTGTGTTTCTTGCTTTCATAGTGGTTTGGATATCATAGATTCTTGTTGATGTACTATTACAAGTATTCTCAGGGAGCCTCTACCCTATATGGCCCGCACACGCTAAGTGCCTACATTCAGGAGTTCAAGAAACTGGCCGTTTCTATGGTTGGAGGCCCAAGCGTCTCTTCAGGTCCACAGCCCCCAGATCTTTTGAAGAAGCAAATCAGCTTGCTTCCTCCTGTGCTCGTAGACTCGAAACCCATTGGCATCAGGTTTGGTGATGTGAAGTCCGATGTTCCACAAAATGCGACATTCACAAAGGGTGATCTAGTGACGGTCACATTTTGGTCTGCTTGCCCGAGGAACGATCTAATGACAGAACGCACATTCTCTCTAGTTGAGTACTTGCAGGGCACTCAAACTTGGGTCCCTGCCTACGATGATGATGATTTCTGCCTCCGTTTCAAGTGGTCAAGGCCTTGGAAGCTCAGCGCTCGCAGCCACGCAACCATAGAGTGGAGAATTCCCGAGACTGCAGTTTCTGGTGTGTACAGAATTCGCCATTTTGGTGCCTCTAAAAGCTTGTTTGGGTCAATCAGCCATTTCACTGGCGCCTCTAGTGCTTTTGTTGTGATCTAGTGAAAGAATGTTGTTACTGAGAATTTGTGAAGCCTTGAGCCTAGCTATGCTCTAAGAAGAGCCCAAGTTACATATTGTACTATGCTTGATTGATGATGTATAGCTTGGAGTTTCGTGTAACTCCATGTACAGAAATTCATCTGCTTGTCTTAGTTAAAATATTCTCCAGTTCTGATGTTTTTTTTTTTTTTGATTGATCCAGTTCTAATGTATTTTGATTGAATTCCATCAGTGCTACTGCTACTGATACATTATTTCTAAATCAGTAAGTTACTGGGAAATTCACACCCTGGAAGTGATTGATTACAAATGAAATAGAAGTCAGTTTTAAGCACTAGAGGGGCTCTAGAGGTGGAGAAGTTATTGGGTTCGGACGGCGTACCGTCCGGAACCCAATCAGAGGGCGCCACGTGTGCCATACAGCTGGGTTCGGGCACACGTGGCGCCCTCTGATTGGGCGTCCGAACGGTACGCTGTGCGCACCCAATAATTTTTCCTAGAAATGACGAGACATCGCACAAGGTGTTTAGTGATTCTACCAATTATCGTAAAACATTCTGTTTTCACTACATGAAATTGTTGACGTAGGGTTATGTATATCTGGCAATAAACTGGTTGAATTTCTGGCTTCTTTCACGTATATAATTGATATAAGATGAAATGAGAGTATATTTTTTTTTTCATTTTATTTTTGCACGATCTTTGTTAAAGATCATGGCTATTGTATTTGATGTATTTGTTTTATTTTTTATAGTATTTTAGGCTTAGGCTAAGTTTCAGAAATAGATGAATTGTAAATTTAATTATACTTTCTTCAGTTGACAGTTAAGCTGGCAAGGCTGGGCTTTTTACTTTACTTTACATTCACCTTAAATCTAAAAATAATAATAAATTTTATTAATTGGAACCTTGTGAATGGGATGATTATTTAGATACAGTCCAAATTTTAAAAAATTTTACATTTCATTTTTTAATAAAATTTGAATTTTAAAATGACAAGTATTTAAAAGAGGGTGATATTTAAAGTTTTAAATGGCATCTTTAAAATTCAGTCATAATTTTTGAGATTATTATGATTATATGTACCTATATATATATTTATATATCTATTGATCTCTTTAAATTATTTCAAATGTTATCTAAAATAAAACTCTAGCGTTGAGCTCTAAAATACTAAAATTTGCAAGTTTATTATTTTTTTTGTTTTGATTTTGCAAGCTATACTGTTAAGATTTGTGTAATTCATCAAAATTAATAGCTTGTAAAAAGATGCAATGTGTAAGTTTTTACTTCCATAATCTGAATGAACATGATGATATCTTGAACCACAAATTCCTGTTTGCTTTTAATAAATGAAATTATTTCGGGCAATAGCCTGTTAATTTTCTATAAATATAGTGGGCTTGTAAAATTTTCTCTTTTCGGCATAAAGCCCTCAAATTTATCCAAAAAAATATTTTAGCAATATCTTATATTTATTTTACATCATATATAAATTTGATATTAAAAATAATTTTTATTTCATATACTATTAAAATTTAAAATTAGAAGAGCATTGCAAATTGATCTTAATTTTTAAAAAATTTTAATTTTACTCTTTGAGGTTACGGAAGCTCCATAGTTTTGATTCCAATTAATACAAAATTATTAAACTTTTATTAGAATGCTATAAAATTATTCTTATTTATTAACTTAGTGATTTTTTAAAATATAATTTTAAAATATTAATATTAATATTTTAAATTTTTAATTTTAAATATAGAGAAAGCAAAAGATGATAAATTAAATTTTAGATTTTGAAATTTTTTTAAAAATAGTGAGAATAGAAGAGTGTAACGGACGTTTAAAATATGTAAATGGTTCAAATTAGTAAAACAAACGATCAAATTTCAAATAATTTATTAGAAAAAATTAATAAAAAGAGTGAGATTCTAAAAAGGATCAAAACTTGGCATTCTAACAACTTCAAGAACTAAATTGAAGCTTTTATAAAGTCAGAACTAATTTGCAATATTTTTTCGACCTCAATAGCTCAGATGCAATTTATCTTTTTTTATTTCATATTTTACGTCATTTCACATCTATGAGAATCCTTAATAACAAAACAATTGTATTACATAAAATAATATTAAAATATTTTTTTTCTTAAGGAGACTTAAATTCTCCCCAAAAATATACTACAATCGAAGCTTGGCCATATTTGCTCGGATACAAAAAATTCAATTTCTTCTCAAAATCTTTCATAAGTATTTTATATTTATTTTATATCATATAGATAATAACAAAAGACCATGCCTTATTTCGCTAGGTGGGATCAGCCATATGAATTTTTTATTTTCATTATACTTTATTAAATAACAAACTCTTATTTAGTTCTAAATATATAAGATTATTTCTTATAGCTTCTTATAATATCTTTTTTTGATTTTCTTTTTCCTTCTTTTATATAGTCAAGATCTAATAATTTAACTTCTTTTACTAAGTCTTCTATCGACTTATAATTTATATATTCAAATTATCTAAGTTTCTTCAATTGAGGTCATTCTAATCTTTTCGTAAATTATTCATTTCTTATTTTGTCCTTTGCATACACTCGTTTCTCATTTTGTCATATTTTATATTCATGTTTCTATCAAAAATATTTTATATTTATTTTACATCATATATAAATTTAAATATTAAAAATTAATTTTATTTTAAATCATATACAAATTTTAATTTTAAAAAATTATTTTATTTGAGAACATAAATTTTAATAAAAAAATTAAGGAGGCATTTACATGCATATTTCTTAATTTTTTTTAATTATATATTAAAGTCCTTATTTTTTTATTTTATAATTAACTCTTCAAATTTTTAAAAAATAAAAATCGGTGACATATATATATATTTAGAAACATATTTTTAATATTTTGTGTATATATGTTATTAATAATAAATATTTAAATAATTATAATTAGTAAAAGAAATCTTATAAAAGTTTTAAAAATAACTTAAATATGTTATTTTTGAAAGATTTAGGAGTTAAATTATTAAGTAAAAAAATAAAATATTTAATATGTAATTAAAGAATAATTAAGAGATATCTATATAAATGCTTTATAAATTAAATTTATTTTACGTTTAATATGATTTTTAATAATAAATAATTTATTTAATATTATAATATTAAAATATATTTCCTTTTAATTCGGTCTCAAAAAATTTTAAATATTCAAAAAAAAAAAAACTCCATAAAAAAATCGAAAAAAAAATCCAACTGAACGCCGCCTTTATGCTGTTCCGGACGCCATTCATGAATCATGTAGGATAGAAGGGGAAAATCTGCTTGTGATCTTTGCGGCGAGGAAAAAAGGTAAATTTCTAGGGTTTGCTTCTCCGGGGCAGAAGATGTCGGTCCAGGAGTATCTAGATAAGCATATGCTAGCTCGAAAGATCGAGGATGCCGTCAATGCGGCGGTCAGAGCCAAGACAACGGATCCCGTTCTCTTCATCGTAAGTGGATAATTTTCACCTGTTTCTTTTCTTTTTTCTTTCTCGTCATATCTGTCTCGGCTCTGGTTTTGTTAGGTTTCTGGCTCTTTCTGATTTTCTTTGCTTTTTGCGATATGGACAGTCGAATCATATGAAGAAGGCCGTTCCTTCTGCCATCACAAAGATCAAAGCAAGGCAGATCCTTGATAGTAGGGGCATACCAACTGTAGAAGTGGATTTATACACGAACAAAGGGATGTACCGAGCCTCTGTTCCCAGTGGAGTCCCTTGTGGAATGTGAGTAGATTTCAATGTAAGGAGTCTATTTCCAATCACCAGATGATTTTAGGCGGTACATTAATAAATGTGAAGAAACTAAATGAAACTATGGTAGGACAGGCAACATGATCTGTAGTATTTTTGTAGAAAATGAAGAATGAATGGATTATGACGGCAGTTGTATGAAAAATAGCCTGCAGGCTGCCTTAGGAGTTAGGAGCATATTGCAGGATCAAAGGAACACTTCACTGGCCATTAATTAATCATTTGAAAATCAGAAGTCTAAGAAGCAATGTTATTTATGGAAACATATCAGAGATTTGCTCCATTGGCTTCTTAAAGTTAATGTTTCTATTAAGACTTCCTCTAATTAACTGGATGGAGGAATGAATAAGGAGTACTTTCAGTCCTGAATACTTAGAAAGCAAGCACCTTGATTTGATCTCTATGGCTGTAATCTATGCCCATTGGATTAATTTCACGTTGCAAATTTTTGTATAGTTATTATATGCCAATGGAAATCATGATCCTTGTTAAATATAAAAAAACATGTGGCAACATCAGATCATGACATGTGGCAAGGAAAGAAGACACACATTACCTAACAGCTCACGAAGAAGTCAAAGTGATTCTTTCGACCAGTCTAATCTCATCAATGATGTTTGAACCCTTCCGACCTGTCTTCAACCTTTTCGATCAACAAAGACATTCGACTATAGAGATTCATAATGCTCAATGCAACCATTAAATACATGACGTTTGACATTTACAAGTCTTTAGTGGCATGTGATGACCCTACTCATCACCCTAATTAATTATATCCATGGGGAGAAGATGAGAAATTACAGCGGAAGAAACTAAATCATTAAGTTGAAACTATAACGAAGTTCAAAATATTACAACTCAGAAATAGATAAACAATTAGAAAGGAAATTAAATGAACTAGAACTATCAATGTTTTGACTTAACAATTAACATAAATGTCTCTCTCATTCTACGTAAGGATAATAAATTAGTTCTTCTGAATGTATTCTCCTCATTCCTGTAATAACTTGTTCCGTGAGCAATCTGGTAATTTCTCTAGGTTAAATTTATGGGAATAGTTATAGGGATGACTATGAGGGCTTAATGGGAAATCAATTCCGAATAAATTTTAAATTTTAAATTCTGCCCATGATTTAATTAGATAAAATTATACATATTAAATCAAATTTCATATGAATCACACCAATTTCATCACAATGAAATCAAATTGTCAAATTTTAATCAAATAAATTACCAGATTGTTACAGCAAAGGTCTCTTTGACCATCCAACAATCACTTGTTATCCGTAAAACCACTTACATCTATCTACAGTGTTCATTGCTAGGTTCTCATTTCATTGTAGATGATGTTGAAGCCCAATAAAACTTGTATGAATACATCAATTCATTATAGAGACCATTTTGGTCTAGCCAAACTTGTATAAATATGTGTAAATCTCACTAAGCTGAGGATCAGATCCTGAGCACTTGAATTTCATTGCAAAACTCAAGTACTCTAAACTTTGTACACTAAATCTCAGTCATCTCTTCACGCCAACATGGGTCTTGTATGGATTTTCCCAATTGCCTTTTTTATGTAATGACGCATTGTTCTTTTTCTCATTTTTCTCTTCTTCTTCTATTCTTCTTTACCTCCATGCTCATTGCCTACTTGGAAGATTCTTGTCCACTCAGTTAATTGTTGGCCAATTCCGGTGTCAACAATCTTTATGCTGAAATCTCTTAAAATGATGTTACTTGGAAAAAGTCCTTATTGAAAAATTGACTCAAGGCATAGCTCCTGTGCGTACCAATTTGTTTCTTGATTAGTTACTCTAGTGCCTAAATGTTTTCGTCATCTTGGTGTAGCTATTGACAATCCACACGTTGGGTTAATAAGCGAGCAAGCATGCTATGTTGTTTGATAAATGCAATATAAAATTAGGAACTTGGAAATATCTTATAACAGTGATGCAGGTTATCACCAAATAAAGCACAATAGGTCTCCAGTTAATAGCATGTTTCATTGAAGAGAGCAAGAAAATTTGTCTTTATATTGTTCTTCTTTGAAACAACTGCATTATAATTATCCTCTTGAATGTTTTTGGGCCAGATGGAAAGAAATGATGGATGCTTTGAATTTTAACAGTAAATTGGGATGGCTCAAATGATAATATTTTTCTATTTTTAAGCTAGTGTGGGCTGCTCAACACGAATACTTAAGGAATGACTCAAACATCATCTTCTATTTTACTATGATAATATCAGTCTTTCTTTAACTTGTTGTCATAAACTTTTAGTCAAGACATGGATATTTGACATTCAGCTATTTGGACTTAATGTTAGGTATGAGGCTGTTGAAGTACGTGATGGTGAGAAAGGGAAATATCTTGGAAAGGGTGTCTCAAAGGCTGTTAAGAATGTCAATGAGAAAATTTCAGAGGCATTGATAGGCATGGACCCTTCACTTCAATCTCAAATAGATCAAACTATGATGGACTTGGACAAAACCGAAAATAAGGCAGGTAGTTTCCTTGCAATAGCTAGAAATAATTTGTATGTTGTGAGTTGATATTTTCATAATAAGGTAATTACTAGTAACTCATTTACATGAACCACGATTTATACTGGTAGTAGTAGTTAACGTTGTCATTATTAGGAGATTTTAGGAAGCTAGATTTTATTATAGTCAAGTATAAGTTTATTCAGAATTTTGCAGGCTGAAATTGGAGCAAATGCTATGTTAGCTGTTTCAATTGCTGCTTGTAAAGCTGGTGCTGCAGAAAAGGATGTATGGTCTACTGTCTGCATTTATTTACTTTATGTGCGTTTCTGTGTTTTTTTGATAATTTTCATCTACTACTTGCTTCCAGGTGCCATTGTACCAACATATTGCTGATCTGTCTGGGAAAGGTGACCCGGTCCTCCCTATCCCTGCAATTACTGTCCTTAGTGGTGGAAGGCATGCTGGAAATAATCTGGCTGCCCAGGTATGTTTACAATGATTTGGGATGCAAATGCTGAAATGTTTTAGGCTCTGTTTGGTCGGAGGAGAAAAAGATGATTTGAAAAATTTTTGTGAAAATTTTTAGAAAAATGTGTATGATGTGAAATAAAGTGAGTTAGTTATATTAAAAATTGTGTTGGATGTGAAATAAAGCGATTGTTTAATGTTGAAATTTGTGTAGGATGAGATATAAAATAATTTTTAAAGTCTTTTTTAAAATAAATTTAAGATTTTGGCTATGACTAAAAAAAGCCATTTTTTTTAGTTAGTTGGCAAACAGGGCCTTAAAAGTCTAAGGTATGGATTTTAAGTCCATTTAGACAAGAACTATGTTCAATTTTTGGTACAGTTAGGCTTGTAGTTATTCTTTCTATAGTTCTTGTTTTTTTAAAACACTTAAATTCATTTTAAGTTAGCGCCTAGTTGCTTGCTTGCCTACTTCAAATACTGTACCACGTCACCAATAGATGATAAATCTGTAGGAAATCATGATTCTGCCAGTTGGCGCCAATAACTTTGAGGAAGCAATGCAGATGAGTTCTGAAACTTATCATCACCTTAAGGTAATAATGACCAATGAATTGAAGTTTTTCAAAGCTAACTTTCTGTTTCGGATTCTAAGATGAAGTTCAATACTGTTCTTTAGTTTTAAATTTTATATTAATGTAGCATATTTTATGTTAATATTTATTAAAGCAACATAGATAACAAAAAAGGTAGTATTTAATAATAAACACCCAATTCTTGCTATTTACATGTATAACAAAAATAGAAGTTAACTTTCATTAATGGTGCCAAGAAAGGTTCTATTAATTTTGTCATATCATGATCATTTTGTTTCGTCCTCGTGCAATATATAATACAAATGAAAATCCTTGTAATCACCATATTTATACTTTTTTTGATAATATAGATAATTAACTTGATATATTCTAAAACAAAATTGATATATTCAACCTTTCGCAAATTGTTCCTGGTATTTTTGATGGAAATTAACCGGGGTTTATTTTTTGTGGTTCATAAAATTTCTTTGTATTATAGCATAGTGATTCAAATTGGGTAAAAGTAAGACATGACTATGCATTGTAGATTCGATGATATTGAAGAAGTAATGTTATTGTGAGACTAGGTGGGATGATAGTCTTGTCATGCAAGAATTTTAAGTACTCAGGTCTATCATTTAGAGTAATGGAAGTATATAGGAAGATGTTAATCATTGAATTAAGGTAGATGATTAAAATAGAGAACTGTTGTGAGAGGTTTAAAGTAAAATTTTTCTAAAATTGCTATCTAATTAGATATGTTATATTGATGTGAATGTTGGACAGTTATGTAGCAGAATATCCATAAAATTAGTGTACCTGAGATACATATATCGAGATGGATGACTTGTCATAGTATGCTACATTAGAAAGGATTGTGTGAGCAGGAGGGATGGTATGACATCTATTAAAGATGAGAGGTGGGAAGGATTGACCAATGTCAATTGTCAATTGATAGAGGCCTTCTGTACATAAATAAATATAAGGAGATTCAATTCACAGTGTTAATGAGAAAAAGGGGTGATCAAAATGACTTGGGATAGAGTCATGAAATTACTTAAGCGCATGGAGAATGTTGCTTTACATAGAGCTGAACTGAAAAGGGAATTCCATGTTGCTATTGTGTATTTAAGAAGTAATGTCTTTATCTATGAAGCACGAGTAAGATACGGCTATACGGATACGATACGATACGGATACGACGATACGCCAAACTTAAAAAAAGTAGGATACGGATACGTCAGGATACGGCTGTTATATTTATGTATAATACGTCATATTCTCATATTTAAGATATGAATTTATGGTAGATTATACTAGCTTATACATTTTATTATTATAATTTTCAAAAATATCTTTTAATTTTTTTTTAAATTAATTATATTTTTTTAAACATTATTAATATCACTAAAAAAATATTAGACAATTGAACTACAAAAAATAAAAATATCCTTCAACAACTATTGAGTTTAAAAAATTTTAAATTAAAATAATATTTTAAATTTATTTAATTACTTTCAACCTATTACAGATCATTTAAGTGAGATGAGAGTTTAAATATATTTCAGTAAATTAGTTTCTTAAAATCCGATTTAAATTAATTAACTCAAAACGACATATAATTGAAAATAACATAGATAATGTGACATAAACTCATATATACTAATCTAGTTAAAGTAAATATATGCTCTCCTCTCTCTGAGTGTTAACTAAATAAATAAACAAAATATAAAGATTAAAGTTCTATCGTTTTCATAATATCAGCTTGATTAAAGTAAAAAAAAAGTGATCGGTGTCTAACAGAAGCAAAGATAGTATGGTTGATATAGAAAAAATAGATAATACAGTTGCTTGCAAATACCAAATTCTTTTTCTATTGCCGAAACACTAGCGTGCATTAAGTATTTTGTAATTCCAATTATGTGAGTTCAGTATATCTCTCAATCTTATTATTTGAGTCTATGCATTAGTTGGGTTTTATGTATAATATATTTTTTATTTTTTATCGTGTAGGCCAAACTAATTGTTTCAACATTTTTTCTTTAATTAGAAGTATCGAAAAGTATCGGGCAAGTATTGGGCAAGTATCGGGCAAGTATCGGACAAGTATCGGGCGAGTATTGGATTTTTAAAATTAAAAATAAAAATCGATACGCCACGTGGCACATCGGATACGTATACGTATCGGTGGAGTATCGGGGAGTATCGGTATCCAATACGGATACGATACGGATACGTTAGGCTCCACGAAGTATCGGTGCTTCATAGGTCTTTATTCTCTGTTATAAATATCAATGAATTAATATGGTTATTATTATGATAAAATTAATTACATTAAAGTATGATATGTTTATTAAGTAATCATAATTATGCTGATATTACTGAAAAGTTGATGATTGATTATCTACATGATCATAAAGGGAATTTACATTTTAATTACGTCCTTGTTTTTGTGAAGAAATGAAATTTTACAAGAGTAGACTCGCAATTAGGGGCGTCGTGATAACCTGCTGTTCTCTTGAATCATATCAATCACCTTTTTGGTTTATGTAAGCGGGCGCTATCCCAGATTAACCCAAAAATGACTTTAAGAACCATAGCTTGCATGGACTAGTTGCAGTGCAAATTTTCTTTGGAAAGATTTTATTGTTTTCTTTCGACTGTCTGTATCCTATTGTGGTGCTATGTCCATATTCAGTTTTTATGTTCAGTGAATTTGATTGTTTATGTGTTTGACCTTCCAAGTTTCTCATTGTGTGCCACTTCCTGGAATTTATTTAAAGATGGTCAGTTTTACTATATTGTAAAGATATGCTGTTTCTTATTTAGTGGGATAGCCTCAGTCATATAATTTGTTGATGTTATTTTTCTTCCTACTTGTTCAGATGGACATGTAAATACAATAATGCATGTTCTCTTTTTGTTAGTTTTGTTGTCATTTTTTTGTTTAACTAATGCCGTGCCTTCTAGAGTGTTTCAAATTTGCATATCGTCTTAATAAACTAATGAATGCAACGTCTTTCATTCAAAATTGCCGTATTATACTTGGATGCCTAATTTGAATATTTCCTCCTTGAATAAAAGGACAGTCAGTGATTGTTGATAAGCATGGTTCTTGCGGGTGCAATGTTGGTGAAGATGGAGGATTTGCTTCAAATGTTTCAAGGTAATGTTATTCTGCCTCTCTTGCATGACATCATTTCATGGTGGAGCTTTTAAGTTGCAGCTTATCCCACTTTGATGGAAATTCTTATGGTCTATTTGCTAATCAGGAAACGTAGCCTCTTAAATGGGTACTTGTTGGTGCTTTCTTTATTGTCAGAACACTTTTGCTTTCTGTGTGTTTGTTTTTAGAGAAATTACAGAGATCTATTCTGCCATCTAAGCTTCTCTTTGGCCTCTTCTCAGCATTTCAGAAGGCTTGGATCTTGTTAAAGAAGCAATTGATCGAGCTGGTTATAAAGGAAGAATTAAGTTGGCAGTCGATGTTGGTGCAACAGAGTTTTGCATAGGTAATAATTATACTCTTCAGTCCGTTGCTATATTAATAAACTTGGAAAGACCATGAAGGGTCCTTCGAAAATTTCTGATGATATACTAATATTGGTTCAAGGGTCCTTTGAAACTTTAGTTTGAGTGCTGAGCATGTCTTTTTTATGTGCTTTTCCTTTGTGCAAAGGAAATTATCATAAATGCAATGAAATAGTGTCAGGTCAGGCAACATGTTGAGTTTGAGGGAGTTCAGTCCAACTTGAACCAATGTAAAAGAAATTGGGTGTTTAACATGCATGCCATAACTAACTTTCCTAATTACGTGGAATACACTCAAAATTTATAAATCACATATGCAATATGTGAAAGTTAAAAATTTTCAAATATAACGTCTTAGTATTAAAAGGTACAGACTAAGAAGAATGTTTTATTAACTTTAGAGGATTTTTCTTTAATATATTTTTTTATGGTTCTTTAATATTTAAGTTTACGTACAAGATAACATGTTTGAAATTTTCAATAAGTTAATTTAGCTCAATTAGACTTAATTACTGTTTTGTTTATAGGAAAATATTATATTTGAAATTTATTAACTTTTGTGTGTTGCATATATAATTTATAAGTTTTGGTGTTTTATATGTAATTAGTCAAGTTTGTTAATGCGTACTAGTAAAAATCCCAAAAAAAATTTATGTTTGACTCAAACTTGAATCATTTTAAGTACCAAGTTTGAGTTGACTCGAAATAAGTTGATTTGAAGTCGAATTGTTTTTCAAAACTAAATGCTGGATCAGAGAGAGAAGAGAAAATGAAATAGACAGAAACATATGTAAGGTAGGAGTGGGTTTGAACTCCATTCAAAACCTGACCTCTGGAAGGTGGGAGTGGGTTTGAACTCCAGTACTCTTAAATGGGTAGGACAACTTAGTAGAACTATTATTTGCAACAATTATGTTATAGAAGAATAGTCAATTCACAACTAATTTTGAGGGAATCTGCTTGCCTCAACCTGAACTTGACTAGAGAATAACTGACAAGTCATATTTGTGACTCAAAACTCCACTTGAAATTGCTCAATGTGATTCGATTCAAGTCAAAATTTGATTGAGTTTCAAGTTATTATTTTTACCAGCCCTATTGTCAGGGATGTATACTCATAGGATGAGTGCTTATCATTACTAGTTTGTTTGAACAATATATGCGTATTTTGTAAGTCTTTTATGACTGATCAAGGTTGCCATTGAGAACCAAGGAACTTTGAACCAAATCTCTTTTTTTTTTGTCAAGTATAGGAAAGAAGTATGACCTGGACTTCAAATGTCCAAACAAATCTGGGCAGAACTTTAAAACTGGAGTAGATATGATTGAGATGTACAACCAGCTCTGTGAGGGTAATCTGATGAATAGAAATTGCTCATTTTTGTCAATGTAAAAAGTTAACAATCTTTCTTTTCATATCCCAGATTATCCTATTGCATCAATTGAGCAACCATTTGATAAAGATGACTGGGAGCACACAAAGCTACTTTCTAACCTTGGTATATGCCAGGTGTCTGAACATACATTTTCAAACATATATGAAGTAATTATTAATGTCAGAGTGCTTGAAGCAGTTTTTGACATTTTGCTGTTGTAGGTTGTAGGGGATGATCTGTTGATGTCGAATCCTAAACGCATAGACAAGGCAATCAAAGAAGGTACCTGTAATGCGCTTCTTCTCAAGGTAAAATTGAGAATTTCTTATATCCGAAAGTAAAAGATCATGGTTTTTTCCATCCTAGTTACCCATAGGTTTAAGACATTGAATATTTGGATTTCAGGAACAGGGTAACAAAGGTTATTCTATTGTTTGAAAAATAAGAATGCAAGAGATAGCTAGCACTACCATACCAATCATCAATAGTTACTTGGTAATAATTTCAGTGTTGTTTGTTCATCAGTTTTAGTGGAATCCTTCAGTGTGGATTAGGGATATTTTTTTTGAAAGAGTAGTGTGGATTAGGGACTTAAAGAAGATAAAGCAGCTTCAATGTTTGCATTGTCGAAAATTAGAGAAGGTTGAGGAAGCAGTGGAAGAGCAGACATGCTATCAGGTCATCGTCATCATCGTTAGCTTTTATCCTACAAATTCTGGGTTTCTTTCCAAATATTCCTATCATTCATTCTAATTGTTGTATATGGCGGTAGCTCAAATTTATATGATCTTGCAGTGAATTTGTGTTTTTGTTGCATTTGGACAATCATTATAGCATCCTGTTTGTAGTATACATTTTAACTGTTTGATTGATTGATTTTTGCTCTTCGTTATATGCATGTGAGCTATCAAATTTTTTATTATAGGACGTTAAATACTATCAGCCTACAATCTCTAATTTGAGTGTAGCACTTTATACATCCTAATTTTTCCTTGTGTCCGTCTTGCTTCGTCATTTATACAATATAGTGAAGGAGTTGTGCCATACCTGTTATTTGGTTTTGCTATCAAAGTCTAGCATACCCTTAGCTGTCTAATCCCTAAAACACGATACTATCCTATTTATGATATACAGCCTGGAGTTAAACTTTGGGTTGCATAGTTATTTCTCATCATGAAAAATAAGAAGTGCGGATATTCATCGGATGAAGACTGGGAACGTGGCAAATTCAGATATTTATCAGCTTAAAGCATTAATAATTATTCGTCATGTACATTCCAGATCAGTCAGGTTGGAACAGTCACAGAAGCCATTGAAGTAGTAAAGCAAGCAAAGGATGCTCAGTGGGGTGTAATTGTTTCACATAGAAGTGGGGAGACGGAAGATTCGTTTATTGCTGACTTAGCAGTTGGCCTTGCAACTGGTCAGATAAAAGCTGGGGCACCTTGTCGTGGAGAGAGACTTGCGAAGTACAATCAGGTTATCGTCTTACCGACCATCCTTTTATCATTCATTTTATCATGATTCTATGATAATATATTACAACATTTCATAAACATCAGTCCTTCCTATGTAGTTAAGCATGCAAAATATGATCCCTATTTCAAGAATCTATAGGTAATTGGCATTAAGCGTCACAATTTCCGGTTTCTTGGTTGCTGCAGCTGCTAAGGATCGAAGAAGAGCTTGGAGATCAAGCTGTATATGCGCGAGAGAACTGGAGAATGCCATGATTGCCTGTTTTATTTTTCCTGCTATCTTGAAATTTGGACTCATTCACAGTTGGTTCGAGGGTTGTGGAGCCTGTTGCATGGGGTCAAAAGAACAGTGCAATAGCTTTTTGAACGTAAATTTGAACTCATATTTTTGTCAATTTTTTGACTGAGAGAACAAGCAGAGTTTAATTAGAGTAAAATATTTGGGATAATTATGAGATATAATGATGATTTTTTTTTAAAAGTGAGACTGATGAACTTTAGGCTTTTTGCTCTTTTGGCCTCATTTTGCATATTCAATTATTTTTGGGTAGAAATCCGTCTAAACTTCTTTGTTGGTACAACTATTCCGGGTCTGAAATTATTTGTATGCTTTTAGAAATGGTTTATATTTTTTGTATCAACTAAATGAACCTCAATTGGTATGATTCATATTATGATAGTTCAGTAATAGGTTTTTGAGAGAGATTGTACTTTTAAGTTCAAATTTTTTAATTATTCATTTAGTTTTTTGTTTTCATATTTGTAATATAATTCTCACGTTTATTATTTTTTGAATTTGATAAAATATTCAATTTCATTAACTTCAAAACTAAATGGAAATTTAAACTACTTGGACTAAATGTTCTTTTTTGTTAATCATATTTCATATTTACCTTCAACATATTTTTAGGCTTCATTTGATTGAAAGTTTTTTTTTATTTAACATAAATTTTAGGAGCATTTATATACATATTTTTTAATTCATCTTGAATTATATATTACATTTCATATTTTTAATTTTACAATTTTATATTTTAAATCATTAAAAAATAACATATTAAAAGATTTTTTTTATTGATTATAATTATTTGAATATTCATTACTAATAATATGTATATATAAAATATTATGAACATATTTATAAATATATGTATTCTATTAGTTTTTATTATTAGAAAATTTGAAGAGTGAAGTTGTAAAATTAAAAAATAAGGAATTTAATATGTAATTTAAGATGAATTAAAGAGAATGTATGTAAATCTCTCTAAATTTTAACTGTATAAATTAATTTTATTTTACATGAATATTAAAATAAATTTTATTTTATATCTTATCTATATTTTAGTATTAAAATAAAGTTTTTTATTAAAATTAAAAATTTAAATATTTTTTTTATTTTATTAAAAAATAATCAACCCAAATAAGGCATTCTGATTTATTCAGCCAGTCCAAGTAACTGGATAAAGCTTTTCTACCAATCATAAACAATTATTAGATTTTTTGTTGTTAATGGATATTGTTAACGCGTGGTCCTAGCGCTGCATCCCAGTTATACACGTGGCTCCTAGGTGGCACTAACTCTTTATTTTAATGCTTTTATTCTCGCTGGTCTCCAACTTCGGCCACGACGATCAAGGATCATCTCCTGCTAACATCGATGACAATGATTCCTCAACTGCGCTAGTCGCAATAGGCATGGCCCGACCGCACCGTTTCCCGTACAAGACACTTCTTTCAGATACGCAGATCAAAAACCCGCGTGCTTCAGTCGTCACGAATCCCCAGAAGCAGTACCAAGATCCAAAGGTCAAGCTCTCCTTTTATTGACTCTGGTCCCTCCAGTGGCCGACAAAGCAGCATAGGTCTAGGATTTGTTTACGTCATTTCCTTCCGAAAAATTAGGATAAAACTGCACCACCTGCTGCCTACAAATATCCTGGAACAGGCTTCAAGAAAGAGAGAGAAGGGACAGGTGAAACACATAGCGATAAGGATCGATCAGATCGAACAAGAACAAGAACAAGAGCAGAATCCCTCCTCTATCACCTTTGTAAACAAGAGCTTGAGACAAAGAAAAGCTCTTTCTTTTTCTAGCTCTTTCCCTCTCTTTCTTTTGTACCGGTCTTCCGATCACCCTTTTGACTCATAGTGAAAACTCTCTCACTGATGCCTGGTGGATGTAAGGGAACTCCTCCCTGAATCACCTTAAACCTTTGTGTACTGTTCTGGATGCTCTTTACTCTCTCTCTTAAGCTTTAATCATCAGGCTTAACCATCTGCGTGCCGCCACCTCTCAGAACTCTCTCTTTTTTGGTGTTTCTTGGGATCCCCTACATCCTATGTCAACATCTTTCTGGTGCTTTCATTGAGACCCCGAAAGAATGGTGGCTAGAATGCGCAGAACCAATTTTGCGACCCGCTAGGTGATGAAGCTTCCACCTCAACATCTCGGCATCGCGCTGGATCTACTTCTTCTTCCAGAGGTACTCGCATTTCAGAGTTGCAGGGGATGCTGGCGAACCTCACCAAGCTGGTCACTGGCCTCACAACCTAGCAGGCCGTGATCCTCAGGCAAACTCAGCCAGTTTGCGCCGCCGTCCTACCGCCAGCACCTCTCCCGTCGGTCGCGGCGGCCTGTGATCCTCTCCCGCCGGTCGCGGAGGACTGTAATCCTCTTCCGCCGGTTGCGACGGCCCGTGATCCTCTTCCGCCAGTCGCGGCTCCTCCTCCTCCTCTCCCGTCGGTCGCGGCGCTTTCTATTCAGTCATCTGGCTCTTCTCGGCCGCCTAGACACCCTATTACTCCTCAAGAGGCCCCTCTAAATCCTCTTCCACCATGTCCACTACCACAACCTACCTTTTTTCCTCCAGCTTTCCCTCCTTTCCTCGTTGGACGCAATCTCCCCTTTACCGGAGCTCAGGCCCCCCTATATGGGCCTGATCCTTTCTTTGGCCCGCTGGATGGCAACGCTCCTTTCTCCAACGCCATCCGACAGGCGCCAGTCCCGGAAGACTTCAGGCCACCCCGCCTTGAGGCCTACAAGGGTGCTACCGATCCTTGCAAGCATATTCAGGGATTTGAGGCTGTTGTTTGCTATCGTCAGCCCGACGAAGCCACCAAGTATCACTTCTTGGCTAATACTCTGAAAGGAGCGACTTTTAGTTGGTTCGTGAAGCTCCCCTGGAGTCATGTCTCCTTTTACGAGCACCTGAAGTGAGAGCTGATCGCCCGCTTCATTGGCCGGACCCGAATGATCGTTTCTGAAATGGTGCTCGCCAACATCAAGCAAGGCGAGAAGGAAAGCCACCGGGATTACACCAACTGATTCTTTGCCGCTGTAGCAGAAGCTGAAGGCATGGACCCCGCTGTGGCCATGCACAACTATCGAAGGGGACTCAGGAGTGGGGACCTATCTAAATCTTTGCAGTTGGCCAAACCTCAAAGCTACCCAGAGCTGGTTGCCAGGGCCAGCTAGTTCGTACTACTAGAGGATGCTGAGACTTCTCCTCCTGACGTCTCCGGAGTCAAGAAGGAGAGGAAGAGGAAATGTCGGGGCAACGAGACACCGTCCACGATGATTCGCAGAGGAAGAAATCGTGGCAGCGACGATAGGAGGCCACAGCAGGCCCGCGGTGGCAAGGATGAAAGGAGGTCGCTGTAGGCCCGCGAGCAGAAACATCTCTTTTCCTGGCCGCTTACTGAAGTATATGCGGCGGCCGTGAAACAAGGCTGGGTTCGTCCTGCAGGGCACAAACCAGCACCACCGGCTGCGAGTTCCATGGGAACTACGGGCACAAGCTTCACAGGTGCTGCGCATTAAGAGCCCTGCTAGATAAGCTAGCAGACCAGGGCAAACTTGAAGAATTCATGGTGATGGCACCCACATTCATTGCCGCGCAGAAAGGCAAGGATCCAGCAGATACGGGGGCTCCGGCCCACGACCTACAGCCACCAGGTTCTAGCCAGCCGATGCGGTCCTATCCCCCAGCGGCAAGGACGATCAACACCATCTTTAGCGTTGACCCTACCGCTATGCATCGACAGGTGGTCGAAGTGGACTACATCTCTCATCAACCTTCTTCTTCCATCCCACTCATTTTCTGCCATGAAGATCTCCCCCACATGGGCAACCCTCACAACGACCCGATAGTGGTCACTGCCCGTGTCGCCGACTTCAACGTTCGGCGAGTACCCCTCAACTCAGAAAGCGCGGCCGATATCTTATTTGAATCCGCCTTCCTCCAGATGGGCCTCAAGAAAACGAACCTTCTTCATGCAGGAACCACCTTGTTGGGTTTCTCTGGGGAAAGGGTCCAGCCGCTTGGATTCATCTCCCTGCCGGTCTCTTTCTGTGATGACAATGGCCACGCCATGAGCATAGTGAACTTTGCGGTCATCAGAGCCAGGTCAGGCTACAACGCTATCCTGGGGAGGACCACTCTCAACTCCTTCGGGATGGTGATCTCTACGCCCCACCTCTGCGCAAAGTTTCCTACCTCCAGCGGCGTTGTCACCATCAGAGGAGACCTCCGGCAGGCCACCCAATGTTTTCAAATTGCAGCACAATTCGTTGTCGACCATCTGGACCCGAGGGAATCTCAGCCTCTCATGCCTCAAGAAGGGGTTATCAATATATCAGTGGGGGGAGAAGGATCTTCAAAAATTGTAAACATATCTTCTTCCATGAATGCAAACCAGCAAGCAGGTGTCACTGCTTTGCTTTCTGAGTATGTGGATGTCTTTTTTTGGTCCCCCGAAGATATCTTGGGTGTTGATAGGGCCATCTGTGAACATCGTTTGAGCATATCTACTGACGCCATCCCCGCAAAGCAGAAGAAACGGGTTATGGCAAGAGAAAGGCAGAACGCTGTCGAAAAAGAAGTAAACAAACTCCTGAAAGCAAGCTACATCAGAGAAGTCCAATACTCCCAGTGGCTTACCAATGTTGTCATGGTAAAGAAAGCCAACGGAAAGTGGAGGATGTGTATAGACTTCCGAGCACTCAATCAGGCCTGTCCCAAAGACACGTATCCTTTCCCATGCATTGATATGATGGTGGATCGCACATCCGGATACGATGTGATGAGTTTCTTGGATGCTTTCTCCGGGTACCATCAAATCCGAATGGCTAAACAAGACGAAGAGAAAACTGCTTTCATCACCAACTTCGGTACATATTGCAACAATGTTATGCTCTTCGGTCTCAAGAACATCGACACCACCTATCAGCGCATGATTGACGTCGTGTTCAAAAACCAAAGGGGGAGAAACCTTGAAGCATACGTTGACGACATCCTGGTCAAGAGTCGGAGCATGGAAGAACATTTTGCAGACCTCAGAGAAACTTTTGATACTCTCTGAAAGTTCAATCTCAAGCTGAACCCTACCAAATGTACCTTTGGCACGGTCTCAGGGAAGTTCTTGGGCTACCTGATATCAGTCAGAGGAAGAGAGGCAAACCCAGATAAAATCTCAGCAGTCCTCAGCATGCCTTCTCCCCGATCACTAACGGAGATTCAGAAGCTCACCGGCCGTATCAATAGCCTAGGGAGGTTCATTTCCAAGGCTAGTGATAGGTGTTTACCGATCTTCCGGTGTCTTCGCAAGGGCAAAAAGGATCAGTGGATCGATGAATGTGAAGCTGACTTCACAGAGCTGAAGAGATATCTTACAACTGCACTAATGCTTGTAGCACCAGAAGCAGGGGAGGTTCTCTCTCTTTACTTGGGGGCATCGGACGTAGCGATTTCAGCTGTCCTCGTGAACGATGATAAGGGGATCCACTGCCCTATTTTCTATATCAGCTATATACTTCTTGATGCGGAAACCCGATACCCCACGCTGGAAAAGCTCGCCCTTGCTCTCCTAATGGCCGCAAGGAAGTTGCGTCCATACTTCCAGTCGCATACTATCCAGATGGTTACTGACCAACCTCTTCTAAAGATATTACATACCCCCGAGGTTTCAGGAAGACTCCTCAAATTGTCCATTGAACTTGGCAAATTTGACATCAAATACATCACGCGAGTAGCAATCAAAGACCAGGTGTTGGCTGACTTCATCGCCAAATTTTCCACTTCAGAGCCATCACCCACCAAGAGCGAGGTCATTCCCTAGTCTCTTCACGTTGATGGCGCTTCTGGACTTCAATCTCAAGGAGTTGGAATTCTTCTCACTAGGCCCTTGGGAGTCGCCCTACATCGAGCGGTAACCCTTCAGTTCAAGGTTACCAATAATCAGGAGGAATATGAAGATCTCTTTTCAGGACTGGAGATCGCCCTTGGGATGTTAGTAAAACACATACAGGTGTTTAGTGACTCTCAGCTGGTTGTCAACCAAGTCAACCGCACCTATGAAACGAAGGTCAAGGTTTTAAAGAAGTATCTGGAAAAAGCCCAATTCTTGATCTCCCGGTTCGACGATTTCTCCCTGACGCATGTCCCTCGAGAGGAGAATCAGGTGGAAGACCATCTCGCGAAAGGGGGGCTCCCCGACTTTCATCAACATCAATTATCAGAAAAGCCCAGCTACAAGTGCGCAGAAATCCATAGCTCTGAGCAAACACCTTGCTGGATGGATAGAATTACCAATCATTTGAAAAATGGGGATCAGCCCAGCAACCAGCAGGAGGCCAGAAAACTGAGGCTTGAATGTGCCAAATATGTCTTCATTGGTGACGAACTGTACAGAAGATCTTTTGCCAGGCCACTCACGAAAAGCTTAAGGCCTGAGGAAGCTCAAAGAGTTATTGAAGTTGTTCACAAAGGGGAGTTGGAGTGCGGAACCCATGCTCGTGGCCGAAGTTTGGTCATGCGAGTCCTGCGCCAGGGATTCTTCTGGCCAAACATCCACGAAGATGCTCAGTCATTCGTAGAAAAGTGCCCCCAGTGCCAACATTATGCCGATATGCAAAGACAGCCCGCCGGCTATCTCAAACCCATCAATTCGTCTTGGCCCTTCGCTATTTAGGGGCTTGACTTTCTGGGTCCAATGCCTACCGCTATGAGAAGCTACAAGTGGGTGATAGTCGCTGTCGACTATTTCACAAAGTGGATAGAAGCAAAACCTCTTACTCAGCCTACTGCTCAGAACGTCGAGAATTTCCTATTGTCTGCAGGTGTGATGTGCCCATGACAATCATTAAAGACAATGGTACTCCATCCGCCAATCAGCAGATCCATGACTACTGTGGCAAGCATCAGATCAACCTCAAGTATGCATCTGTTTGACATCCTCATACTAATGGGCAGGCAGAAGCAGCTAACAAGAACATTCTGAACATTTTAAAGAAGCGCCTCGACGGTGCCAAAACCCGCTGGCAGGAAGAGCTGCCAGGCGCTCTTTGGGCTTACAATACGGCTCCCTCCGAAGTCACTCAGGAATCGCTTTTTTTCCTGTCCTTCGGAATGGACGCAATCATACCTGTCGAGCTGGAACACTTCTCCCCCAGAATAGAGGCTGCAGCTAACTTCGATCCCGAAGATTTACAAACCTAGATGAACGAGAACGATGATTCACGACGGGTTGATCTGGATCTCTTGGAATAGAAAAGACAATTGGCCACGCTCAAGCTTCTAGAGCATAAACGCCGGGTTGAACGATACTTCAACCGCAAAGTCAATCCCAGAAGTTTTACTCAAGGCGATCTGGTCCTCAAACGATGACTTCTTGCTGGCAGCAACTTGGAAGTTCCCAAACTTGAGCCTAATTGGGAAGGCCCATACATCGTACGCGAGGTTGCAAGACCTAGCGCGTAGTATCTCATGACCTCTGAAGGCACTCAACTCCCAAGGACTTGGAGCGGAGATGATCTGAAGAAATTTTATGCTTAAATTAAAACGACAATCTTTTCTTTATTCACACAGAATTCCTTTGAACAGATTCGTCTGGAATCTCTTATTCATGGACATTCCTTATTAATATACATCTGGATTCTTTCAATGCACATCTGGATTTCTTTTAAACTCAGGGGTTCTCGTGATATTAATTCCATGATTGATGATTCATGCTGTGGTATTCATATTGCCCAAAATATGATAGGCCTATTATCTATTGCTCAGGCATCGTGTGACAGGTATGATCCTAACCTCAAACTCTTCGACTATCGTACCCGAGGTTTCCACACCTCGTACACGATGGTGTATTATACCCACTCTTCATATATGGAGGTCACCGAGCCGAGTTATGCCTGACAGGCGGGGTCTCCTACCTACATTTGGAACCCTTTCATAAGCCCATCTGACTAGCGGAAGTTCAGAAGGCCCGCTTATAACCTTAGGGCAGTCCCTGCTATCTACTTATGATGCAGGTCCCCCCTAAGCAGAGTGTCTACGCTTCCCACAAGGATCTGCCCTAACGGAGGTCAGCCCATGCCTAAAGTACAAACATCGTCCACGATGTTTCAGACGCTCCGTTTTTTTGGCATTGGGTCAGATAACTCCTCCTAAGTAGGATCTCCACTACTATCATTACTTCTTTCCTGTGCAGATGCGTAAAGGAGTATGATTTCAAGTCAAATTCGATATTATATTTCCAAATGCACTCTTCCCACTAGGATCCGCCCCAAAGGAGGTCAGCCTATGCCTCAAGTACAAACATCGTATACGATGTTTCAGACGATCAAAGTCCTTTTGGCATCAGGTTAGATAACTCCTCCTAGGTGGGATCTCCGCTATTATCATTACTTCTTCCTTGTGCAGGAATATAAAAAAAAGCACGACTCCAAAAGCTCCAAGTACTATCTACTCAACTAGCACGTGCCTCAAGTTCGAACATTGTTTACGATGTTTTAGACTGACCTAAGTCCTTTGAGCAAACAATGTGCAAAGAAGTAAATTCAAAGTTCAACTTGAGATGCTTTATGTGATTCAAAGTCCTTTATTATTAACTCGTTATAAAGGGTGTTCTC
The DNA here is from genome assembly GCA_019297695.1 of Apostasia ramifera. NCBI lineage: Eukaryota > Viridiplantae > Streptophyta > Magnoliopsida > Asparagales > Orchidaceae > Apostasia > Apostasia ramifera. The sequence continues at coordinate 189,182 of JAEMOT010003984.1, forward strand.
ATAAAGTTACAGTCAGAGTATTTCAAACTTCATACAAAGGTACCTGTTCAGTTCATACACATCAGAATAAACAGAGTAAGCATGTTTTGTAGGCCTTTACGGCCGCAGCAAATTTCTCTGCAACCATGGCCTCTTGGTCTTCAGCGACCTTGTCCAGCCTCTCTCGCAGGGCCTTGTTGTCAACCTTCAATGCTCTCATTGCACACTTATGGACTGCAAACTCTTTCTGCAGTTTAGCCTTCTCCTCCTACAAGGCGTCAAGCTGAGAAGACTTTACTGCAAGCTGGACCTTCAAGGCTTCAATCTCGTCGTCCCGTTGGTGAAGCTGGCCTCCTAGCTCGAGCACTTGTTCCTCCGTCTTTAAGGTCTTATTCAGAAGCAGAGACAAGCGAGTGAGCGCCTGAAAGACGAAGCGAAGTCAACACAACTTAAACATAAAGTAACAGAAAGATGGGGTTACGGGAGATTCTCAAAGCAAACAGCCTGTTCGCTACTTGGGCATAAGCATTTCGCGTCGAAACTTTCTCCATCCTATCCTCCAGATCCTTGGTGACGAAGCCACCTCCTACTGTCAGTCCCAAGTCTCTCGGGGGGTGCGCAGTTTCGTTCCGTCGATTGCTGGAAGAGCAGGAGGAGTTTTCTCATCTCTCCTTTCATTCCCAAGGCGATCCGCGAAACATCGTCTCCAAATCTCCCCGCAAAATTGATGTGGTAGGGGGGTCAATACTTCGTTGCCAATCGTATGCCCCTTTGACAGCCAACTGACCTTCCTCCGCAGTCTTTCCCTTCTTCGAAGGGGGCTCTGGACTTTTCTTCTCTTTGGGGTCCCTCTTTCGCTTAGGGACCTCCTTCATCACCAAGTCCAGGCAGGGACTCACAGTTTCCCCTTGTACTTCTGCTGCTTCTCCTCTCTTTTGGCCCTTCTCTTCGGCCTTCTTCTCTCCTTCTTTCTCCCCAATGATGATTCCTTTATTATCTTTGGGGACCACCTTGGGCCTGGCCGATGTGGCAGGTTCTTTCCCTTTGCCTGCCTCTTCCATTACCTCGGCCAAAGTTTTCCTGTCGTCCGTGGTATCCTCTGAGGAGGATACCACGTCGACGGCGGTTCCGCCACAAACTGGCTATGGAACCACTATCTCTCCCTGCTCCCCCACCACCTCAATGACCTCCTTGTTGAGTTGGATGGAGGGGGGATGTCCCCTCCTGGCCCTCTTCATCAGGACCGTGCTAGGGGGTGGAACCGTCTCCTTGAAGACGGCATATCCCAATGCTTGCGCGTACAATGATATGTCGTTCTTCAAGTGCCTGAGAAAGCCCTTCAGGGGCCAGTTCTGCCCCTTCAGCTTCTCCAGGTTTTTCAGTGTCCCTGCTCCTGCCATCCACCTGGCATCTCCGATGAGCTCAGGTGGGCAGACTCTGGGCTTCAGGGGGATCCCCAAATCCCCACATACAAAGAAGTAGTAGTCCTTCCAGTCTGAATGGGAACTATTCGCCCCAGAGGACATCTCCTTCCTCGTCTTTGACCTTAGGGCCAGGCATCCGCTGTATCCGGGCACCACCATTCAGCTAAATAGGCCCCTAAACAGCGTCAGACTCCATGGCATCTCATGGGCCTGCAGTAGCTTCAGGAAGGAGTATATGTACGCGACGGCGTTGGGGGAAAGCTGCGCCGGCACAATCTGGTAGGAGTTCAGGATCTCTCTGAACTCCGAGTGTGGAGGAAGCATCATTCCGTACTCCACTTGAGCTCGGTAAATGTACACCGCTCCGTCTGGGGGTCTGTTTGGACGGAGCTCGGTGACGGGCTGAATGACCATGAGGTCGGGATTTCCCCTAAATCCCCTCGTTGCGTTTAGCACTTCAGGCTCCATCAGGAGACTCTCCTGATAGCTGGGGTCGTTCTCGAACTGGACGGCCAACTCTGCCCACTCAATCTCTCTTCCCCCCATTGCTAGGTTTTGCGATGAGCAAGATCAGGGAATTTTTCCTCTCTTAGGGTTTGAAGGTGGGCAAATATTTCAACTTCCCACTTTAAGACAGGCTTTATGGGGAACAGTTGTGACTTTCCGTCTTCTGGTCGTCTGATCTCATCGATCAGCGCGCAGGCCCAATCCAGCCGTCTATTTTTCTGACAGGTTCGGAATTCGAAGCGACGCACAGATATCGAAGCGCTTCTTCCCTGCATTTCGTCCTAGTGTCGTGCACGATGTTTCAGGATGACTGCATTTTTCTTTTTGCTCTTTTAACTATTATTGTTCGATATTTCATAATCTCGTGCACGACGATAGTTAGCTTCATCTTCTGACTTAGATTTTATCATTGGCTTTATACTTTCTTATTTATGAATTCTTGTCCTTCTCTTTTCTAACCTCATGGTATCTTTTTCAAACACGAAAGAAAAGATAAAAGTACAAGCAGACTTCATTCAGGATAAGTTTTTGAAAGAAAATACATTTCATTAAGGATAAAACTTGTTACAAATTTCATTTTCCTTGCTCTCTCACATATCTCTCTATTGGATACAGGACATGCAAAAGAATCAAAAGAAAATACAAGGCTTCAGAACTTAGACACTTAGAGTGATAGTGTGAATTTGAAATATGAGGAAAACCCCCCTTTTTAAACCAATCTATTACACTCCTTCCAACAGCAGGACACCCTCAAGAGACTTGCCATTCCCTCTCCTCTTCGATCGCCCCATCAAACGTATGTTGATGATGAGGTTGAGGAACGGCAAGAGCGGGAATTAGATCATCGCCCTTCCCAGGGAGAAGCTTGCTGCAGCGCCGCTGGAGGAATACTCTGACCTTCGTCAGGACCTTCGCAAGGAGAAGCAGGTGGATATCCCCAGCCGACGTAGGTACCTTTAGGAGGGACATCTCCTGAGTCTCGACTCCCAGCACCGAAGAACCGTTCTAGACCCTTGGGAGTGAATAGAGGAGCCCCCTCCTTCTTCTCCTTAATCCCCTCCTCCGTCTTGCCTCCTGTCCCTTCAATGCCAAGGGCAGCCTCAAAAGCGACCTGCGGAGCCTCCTTCTTCTCCTTAGTCGCCCCTTCCATCTTGCTGCTTTCCTCCTTCTTGTCCTTCTCTTCATTCCAGAGACCCACCGGGAGAAGACGAGGGAAGAGGGGCTTCTTTGTCTTGACAGGAATAAGGACTGATTCACCAAGGGGAGCAGGACCACAAATCACTAGGGGCGTCGTCTTCACTCCCTTCAGGGGGAGCCCCGAACTTGGGAAGGAGCCGCTCAATGTCTTCATCTTTGAGCAGGATCCTCCCAGGCTCGAGTCTCTCCCACCACGATCAGCTCCTTCTGCTATCCAGTCTTCAGAGGCAGCTTGACCGAAGAATCAGAAACATTCACCACCTCCGTCGCCTCCTCGGCTGCAGTCTCTTGAGCAGACTCCAGTGTCCGCACCAGAACCCTAGCAACTTTGGCAGGTGGAGCCTCCACCTCCAGATCCACAACCGGGCCCCCGCTTCCTCTTTCTGGAGCACGTTAGCAGTCTTCTCAGTCGCCGGTTCCGGCGACCTTTCAAACGGCTCCAAGGCTCTCTTCTTCTTCAGAGAAAAACCCGTCAAAGTCGTCCACTTCTTCCTCTCCATCATCTCTCTAATGATCTACTCTCTCTTGCAGAAATTTTCAGAGGCTGGTGGAAAAGAATGCGAATTGGCAGGGTGCCGCCCTTGCTTTATCCTAACAGGCCTTGGGCAGCGAGTCCACCATCGCGACGGTTCGCATTCCAGGACCCACATTAATGTTCGCGCCCTAACAATGCGGGGGGCTGATGTTAATGCGTGGTCCCAGCGCTCCATCCCAGCCATACACGTGGCTCCCAGGTGGCACCAACACTTTATTTTAATGCTCTTATTCTCGCAGATCTCCAACTTCGGCCACGAGGGTTCGACCCAACATCGTCCACGACGATCAAGCACCATCTCCTGCTAACATTGATGACGATGATTCCTCAGCTGCGCTTGTCACAATCGGCATGTTTCGATCGCACCGTTCCCAGTACAAGACACTTTTTCCAGACACGCAGATCAAAGACTCGCGTGCTTCAGTCGTCACGAATCCCCAGAAGCAGTACCAAGATCCAAAGTCCAAGCTCTTCTTTTACTAACTCTGGTCCCTCCAGTGGCCGACAAAGCAGGATGGGTCCAGGATTTGTTTACGTCTTTCCTTCCGAAAAATCAGGGTAAAGCTGCACCATCCGCTGCTATAAATACCCTAGAACAGGCTTCAAGAAAGGAGAGGGAGGGGGACAAGTGAAAAATATAGCGACAAGGATCGATCAGATCGAACAAAAACAAGAACAAGAGTAGAATCCTTCCTCTATGACCTTTATAAACAAGAGCTTGAGACAAAGGTAAGCTCTTTCTTTCTCTTTCTCTTGTAAGCTCTTTGTACCGGTCTTCCGACCACCCCTTTGACTCATTGTGAAAACTCTCTCACTGACGCCCGGTGGACGTAAGGGAACTCCTCCCTAAACCACCTTAAACCTCTGTGTGCTGTTCTGGATGCTCTTTACTCTCTCTTAAGCTTTAATCATCAGGCTTAACCATCTGCGCGCCGCCGCCTCTCAGAACTCTCTCTTTTTTTATGTTTCTTGGGATCCCCTACATCCTACGTCAACAAAGTGTATTTATTTATTTAAGTATTATTAATTGTGATTACAAGGTGACAATCAAATACGCTGTTTTTACTGACAGAAGGTTATATTGAAAAAAAAAAGAAAGAGAACTAAAAACCATCATACACAAATCTACCAGTGGTTTACAAAGACGGCTTGCTCTTTTCGTGTAAGAAATTAAACAAATTTACAATGCGAGTAATGTCAACATAAGAAATTTAAACAAAAGTTAAATGTTAGCTAGAGCTACTAAAAATTACATAGATGCATTGATTTCCTCATCTACTCATCTTCAATCTTAGGTGCCAAATAAAATCTGATGTAGCCCATATCTGCAATCTTGTACTCGACGACCACCGGAAGATCTGAAGAAATGCTTATGGTTATCGATTCTGAGAGGCTAGTTGCTCTGGTGAAAGAGTTCAAGTATCTCAGTGCAAAAGTCAGGGACACTGGCTGATTCATCTTGATGAAAGTACCCTGCTCTGGCTGCTCCAAGGAGCCAAACATAAAGCAGATATTATTTTAGTTGCATACAGAACTACTAATTCTTTATCAACACTTGTTGGTTTCTTGCTGTACATCAACAGGGGAACTAAGAATATAGCAGTGGATTCCATATTCTTAAACTACTGTCAAGCTTGGCAAGCCTCAGCCATTAATGTACTCTATGTTCTGTTTAAAAAGAATAGGAAAAAAAAATAGGTTTGGTTTTTGTTAACACGTGGTCCAGCGCTACATCCCAGCCATACACGTGGCTCCTAGGTGGCACCAACTTTTTATTTAAATACTCTTATTCTCGCAGATCTCTAATTTCGGCCGCGAGGGTTCGTCCCAACATCGTCCACGACGATCAAGGATCATCTCCTGCTAACATCGATGACGATGATTCCTCAGCTGCGCCAGTCGCAATCGGCATGGCCCGACCACGCCGTTCCCCGTACAAGACACTTTTTCCAGACACGCAGATCAAAGACCCGCGTGCTCCAGTCGTCACGAATCCCAAGAAGCAGTACCAAGATCCAAAGGCTAAGCTCTCCTTTTACTGACTCTGGTCCCTCCAATGGCCGACAAAGCAGCATGGGTCCAGGATTTGTTTACGTCCTTTCCTTCCGAAAAACCAGGATAAAGCTACACCATCCGCTGCCTACAAAGGCCCTGGAACAGGCTTCAAGAAAGGAGAGGGAGGGGGACAGGTGAAACATATAGCGACAAGGATCGATTAGATCGAACAAAAACAAGAACAAGAGCAGAATCCCTCCTCTATCACCTTTGTAAACAAGAGCTTGAGACAAAGGAAAACTCTCTCTTTTTAGCTCTTTCTCTCTCTTTATGGCTGTAAGCTCTTTGTACCGGTCTTCCGACAACCCTTTTGACTCATAGTGAAAACTCTCTCACTGACGCCCGGTGGACGTAAGGGAACACCTCCCTGAACCACCTTAAACCTCTGTGTGCTGTTATGGATGCTCTTTACTCTCTCTTAAGCTTTAACCATTAGGTTTAACCATCTGCGCGCCGCCGCCTCTCGGAACTCTCTCTCTTTTTTGGTGTTTCTTGGGATCCCCCACATCCTATGTCAACATCTTTCTGGTGCTTTCATTAAGACTCCGAAAAGATGGTGACTAGAACGCATAGAACCAATTCTGCGACCCGCAGCACACACAGAGGAGAACCATCTGTTAGGGCGTCAGGTGATGAAGTTTCCACCTCAACATCTCGGCGTCGCGCTGGATCTACTTCTTCTTCCAGAGGTACTCGCATCTCGGAGTTGCAGGGGATGCTGGCGAACCTCACTGAGCTGGTCACTGGCCTCACAACCCAGTAGGCCGTGATCCTCAGGCAAACTCAATCAGTTTGCGCCGCCGTCCTACAGCCAGCAACTCTCCCGCCGGCTGCGGCGGTGCCACCACCATCTCCCGCCGGTCGCGGCGGCCCGTGATCCTCTCCCGTCGGTCGCGGTGACTCCTCCTCTCCTGCCGGTCGCGGCGCCTTCTATTCAGTTATCTGGCTCTTCTCGGTCGCCCAGACACCCTATTCCTCCTTAAGAGGTCTCTCTAAATCCTCTTCCACCATGTCCACTACGACAGCCTACCTTTTTTCCTCCAGCTTTCCCTCCTTCCCTCGCCGGACGCAATCTCCCCTTTACTGAAGCTCAGGCCCCCCTATATGGGCCTGATCCTTTCTTTGGCCCGCTAGATGGCAACGCTCCTTTCTCCGACGCCATCCGACAGGCGCAAGTCCCGGAAGACTGCAGGCCACCCCGCCTTGAGGCCTACGGGGTGCCACTGATCCCCGCGAGCATATTCAGGGATTTGAGGTCGTTGTCTGCTATTGTCAGCCCGACGAAGCCACCAAGTGTCACCTCTTGGCTAATACTCTGAAAGGAGCGGCTTTTAGTTGGTTCGTGAAGCTCCCCAGGGGTCATGTCTCCTTTTACGAGCACCTGAAGTGGGAGCTGATCGCCCGCTTCATTGGTCGTACCCGAATGATCGTTTCTGATATGGTGCTCGCCAACATCAAGCAAGACGAGAAGGAAAGCCTCTGGGATTACACCAACCGATTCTTTGCCGATAGGAGGCCACAGCAGGCCCGCGGTGGCAAGGATGAAAGGAGGCCGCTGCAGGCCCGCGAGCAGAAACATCTCTTTTCTTGGCCGCTTACTGAAGTTTACGCGGCGGCCGTGAAACAAGACTGGGTTCGTCCTGCAAGGCACAAACCAGCACCACCAGCTGGAGTAGATCCAGAAAATTACTACGGGCACAAGCTTCATAGGAGCCGCGCATTAAGAGCCCTGCTAGATAAGCTAGCAGACCAGTGCAAACTTGAAGAATTCATGGTGATGGCACCCACATTCATTGCCACGCAGAAGGGCAAGGATCCAGCAGACAAGGGGGCTCCAGCCCACGACCTACAGCCACTAGGTTCTAGCCAGCCGATGCGGTCCTATCCCCCAGCGGCAAGGACGATCAACACCATCTTCAGCATTGACCCTACCGCTATGCATCGACAGGTGGTCGAAGCGGACGACATCTCTCATCAACCTTCTTCTTCCATCCCACTCATTTTCTTCCATGAAGATCTCCCCCGCATGGGCAACCCTCACAATGACCCGATAGTGGTCACTGCCCGTGTCGCCGACTTCAACGTTAGGCGAGTACCCCTCGACTCAGGAAATGCGGCCGATATCTTATTTGAATCCGCCTTTCTCCAGATGGGCCTCAAGGAAATGAACCTTCTCCATGCAGGAACCACCTTGCTGGGTTTCTTTGGGGAAAGGGTCCAGCCGCTTGGATTCATTTCCCTGCCCGCTCTTTCTGCGACGACAACGGCCACGCCATGAGCATGGTGAACTTCGCGGTCATCAGAGCCTGGTCAGGCTACAACGCTATCCTGGGGAGGACCACTCTCAACTCCTTCGGGATGGTGATCCTACGCCCCACCTCTGCGCAAAGTTCCCTACCTCCAGCGGCGTTGTCACCATCAGAGGAGACCTCTGGCAGGCCACCCGATGTTTCCAAATTGCAGCACAGTTCGTTGTCAACCATCTGGACCCGAGGGAGTCTCAGCCTCTCATGCCTCAAGAAGGGGTTATCAATATATCAGTGGGGGGAGAAGGATCTTCAAAAATTGTAAACATATCTTCTTTCATGAATGCAAACCAGCAAGCAGGTGTCACTGCTTTGCTTTCTGAGTATGCGGATGTCTTTGCTTGGTCCCCCGAAGATATCTCTGGTGTTGATAGGGCCATCTGTGAACATCGTTTGAGCATATCTACTGATGCCATCCCTGCAAAGCAGAAGAAACGGGTCATGGCAGGAGAAAGGCAGAACGCTGTCGAAAAAGAAGTAAACAAACTCCTGAAAGCAAGCTACATCAGGGAAGTCCAATACCCCCAGTGGCTTACCAATGTTGTCATGGTAAAAAAAGCCAACGGAAAGTGGAGGATGTGTATAGACTTCCGAGCACTCAACCAGGCCTGTCCCAAAGACACGTATCCTCTCCCACGCAATTATATGATGGTGGATCGCACATCCGGATACGATGTGATGAGTTTCTTGGATGCTTTCTCCGGGCACCATCAAATCCGAATGGCTAAACAAGATAGAGAAAACTGCTTTCATCACCGACTTCAGTACATATTGCTACAATTGTTGATATGTGGCTCCAGCGCTGTATCACAGCCATACACGTGGCGCTCCATCTTGAAACATCATGCATTAACCTTTGAAGCTGTTTGGAGCCTCCAAAATCTCGTGAGTGAGGTTTGGAACCTCGTGAGTGAGGTTTGGAACCTCGTGAGTGAGGTTTGGAGCCTCCCAAACCTCGTAAGTGAGGTTTGGAGCCTTCCAAACATCCTGCATGACCCTTGTTCAAACAGCTCTCTCAACCACATCGGGCACAATGTTTCTCAGCTATACCTATCACTGTCAGCGTGCTCTGGCCGCACCGTTTCCAAAGCAGCATGCTTCTTCCAGTCACGCAAATCAAGGACCCGCGTGCTTTAGCCATCACGAATCCCCAGAAGCAGTACCGAGATCCAAAGGCCAAGCTCTCTTTTTACTGACTCTGGTCCCTCTAGTGGCCGACAAAGCAGCATAGGTCCATGGCTTGTTTATGTCCTTTCCTTTCGGAAAACTAGGATAAAGCTGCACCATCCGCTGCCTACAAATACCAAAGAACAGGCTTCAAAGAGGAGGAGAACGGATCAGATCAGAAAAGAAGAGAGGACTCGCCCCAGGAAGAGCAGAATCCCTCCTCTATCACCTCTTGTAAAACAGGAATTTGAGAACAAGAAAAACTCTCTCTTTCTCCTTTTTTATTTCTCTTCCTTTTGTAAGCTCTTTGTATTAGCCCTCATGGCTACATTTTCCCATTAGTGAAACTTCTTCGCTGACCGCTCGGTGGACGTAGGGGATTTCCTCCCTGAACCACCTTAAATCTTTGTGTGCTGTTCTGGATGCCCCGAACTTTCTCTCTCTTTCTTAAGCCTCCACTAACGGGTTTACCTCTCTACGCGCTGCCGTCTCCCGGAACTCTCTCTCTTTTTCGGTGTTTCTTGGGATCCCCTACATCCTACGTCAACATCTTCTGGTGCTTTCATTGAGACTCTGGGAAGATGGTGGCTAGAATGTGCCGAACCAACTCCGCTGCTCGCAGTGCACATGCGGGAGAACCTTCCGTTCGGGCGCCGGACGACAGGGCTTCGGCCTCAACTTCTCGGCGTCACGCCGAATCTGCTTCCTCCTCTGGGGAACCCGTGTCTCAGAACTTCAGGGGATGCTGGCGAACCTCACCAATCTGGTCACTGGCCTCACAGCCCAGCTGGCCGCGATCCTTAGGCAGACCCAGCCAGCCTGCGCAGCAGTGCTTCCTCTTCCGCCGTCGCGGCGGCGCCTCTCCCGTCGGTCGCAGCGGC
>JAEMOT010003984.1:199250-235877 GCA_019297695.1 Apostasia ramifera
CTGGCTCCTCCCATCCTCCTAATCAGGATTTTTCCCACCAGGGGACCCCTCAATATGGGCCTGAGGCCTTCTTTGGATCCCTTGACTTCGATGCTGCTTTCTTCGACGCCATCCGACAGGCGCCGGTCCCAGAAGACTTCAAACCGCCACGCTTGGTAGTCTATAAGGGCACCACAGACCCTCGCGAGAACATCCAAAGATTTGAGGCAACCCTCCATTACCGCCAAAGAGACAAGGCGACGAAGTGCCACCTCCTTGCCACCACGCTGAAAGGAGCTGCGTTCACCTGGTTCATTAAGCTTCCTGAAGGCTCTATCAGCTCCTACGAGCACATAAAACAGGAACTAATCGCCCGCTTCATAGGATGAATCCGCGTGGCTCTCTTCGATATGGTGCTAGCTAACATCCAACAGGGAGAGACGGAGAGCCTATGAAGTTACACTGACCGTTTCTTCGCCGCCGCGGCAGAAATGGAAGACGTCAACCCCACCGTCGCCATACACAATTACCGCAGGGGGCTGATTAGAGGTGATCTATCCAAGTCTCTGCAGCTGGTGAAGCCCAAAAGCTTTCCTGAGCTAATGGCAAGGGCTAGCCAGTTCGTGCTCCTAGAAGACGCAGGAAACGGCACACCCGATATTTCTGACCCCAGAGCTGAGCAAAGGGTGAAAAGGAAATAACGAGACAGTGAACCTGCGGACCCAAGGGATGGAGAACAGGCCTGATCCTCATCCACACATTGTCCACGATGTTTAACCCACTGGCTTGGTTCTCATTCCCTCCATCATGATTTTCTGATAACTTTTCTGGATGCTTCATCCTATGATATTCTGGATTTCTTATTCCACTCACGGCATTACAAAATTTATTTCTGGAATTTGTATATTCGGCATCCTGGCTTTCTGGAATTCATATTCTTATGTAATATTCATACTGAGGTATTATCTAAAGCACGACTAGCTCATCTTTTTCAAGCATCGTGCGACAAGTATAATTCTAACCTCAAACTCTCAAAAATCATACCCGAGGTTCCCGCGGCTCGTTCACGATGATTCATTATAATCACACTCCTACTTACGGAGGTCATCGAGCTTAGTTACGCCTAGCAGGCGGGGTCTCCTACCTACATATGGAACCCTTCCATAAGCCCATCTGGCTAGCGGAAGGTCAGAAGGCCTGCTCGTAACCTTAAGGCAGTTCCTGCTATCTACTCATGATACAGGTCCCCCCTAAGCAGAGTGCCTTCGCTTCCCACTAGGATCTGCTCCAACGGAGGTCAGCCCATGCCTCAAGAGCAACATCTCCACGATGTTTCAGACGATCTAAGTCCTTTTGGCATTGGGTCAGATAACTCTTCCTAGGCAGGACCTCCACTACTATTACCAATACTTGTTACAGATATGCGAAAAGGAGTATGCCACTGATCTCCCCATAACAGAGATGGCTCTAGGCCTGCTCGTCCATCCTCAGGGTAAGCCCACTTATTCTGTTCTGTCATCTCTCTAACTTTGCTCTTTCCTCTTTCCTTGCAGGAATCCAAGGGATGGTGAGAAGTGCCAGGGTGCTCCCCTGACTCTATCCATGCAGACTTTAGGCAGCGCGTTCACTAGTGTCATGGTTCGCATGCCAGGACCCACATAAATATTTGCGCCCCAGCATGCGGGGGGCTAGTGTTGACATGTGGCTCCAGCGCTGCATTACAGCCATACATGTGGCGCTCCATCTTGAAACATCATGCATTAACCTTTGAAGCTATTTGGAGCCTCCCAAACCTCGTGAGTGAGGTTTGGAACCTCGTGAGTGAGGTTTGGAGTCTTCCAAACATCCTACATGACCCTTGAAACAACTCTCCCAACCACATCGGGCACGGTGTTTCTCAGCTATACCTATCACTGTCAGCGTGCTCTGGCCGCACCGTTTCCAAAGCAGCATGCTTCTTCCAGTCACGCAAATCAAGGACTCGCGTGCTTTAGCCGTCACGAATCCCCAGAAATAGTACCGAGATCCAAAGGCCAAGCTCTCTTTTTACTGACTCTGGTCCCTCTAGTGGCCGAAAAAGCAGCATAGGTCCAGGACTTGTTTATGTCCTTTCCTTCCGGAAAATCAGAATAAAGCTGCACCATTCGCTGCCTACAAATACCAAGGAACAGGCTTCAAAGAGGAGGAGAACTGATCATATCAAAAAAGAAGAGAGGACTTGCCCCAAGAAGAGCAGAATCCCTCCTCTATCACCTCTTGTAAAACAGGAGTTTGAAAACAAGAAAAGCTCTCTCTTTCTCCTTCTTTCTTTCTCTTCCTCTTGTAAGCTCTTTGCATTAGCCCTCATGGCTACCTTTTCCCATTAGTGAAATTTCTTCGCTGACCGCTAGGTGGACGTAGGGGATTTCCTCCTTGAACTATCTTAAATTTTTGTGTGCTGTTCTGGATGCCTCGAACTTTCTCTCTTTCTTAAGCCTCCACTAACAGGCTTACCTCTCTGCGGGCTGCCGTCTCCCGGAATTCTCTCTTTTTCGGTGTTTCTTGGGATCCCCTACATCCCACGTCAACAACAATGTTATGCCCTTCGGTCTCAAGAACGCCGGCGCCACCTATCAGTGCATGATTGACGCCGTGTTCAAAAACCAAAGGGGGAGAAACCTCGAAGCATACGTTGACGACATCCTGGTCAAGAGTCAGAGCATGGAAGAGCATTTTGTAGACCTCAGAGAAACTTTTGATACTCTCCGAAAGTTCAATCTCAAGCTGAACCCTACCAAATATACCTTTGGCGTGGTCACAGGGAAGTTCTTGGACTACCTGATATCAGTAAGAGGAATAGAGACTAACCCAGATAAAATCTCAGCAGTCCTCAGCATGCCTTCTCCCTGATCACTAAAGGAGATTTAGAAGCTCACCGGCCGTATAAATAGCCTGGGGAGGTTCATTTACAAGGCTGGTGATAGGTGTTTACCATTCTTCCGGTGTCTTCGCAAGGGCGAAAAGGGTCAGTGAACCGATGAATGTGAAGCTGCCTTCACAGAGCTGAAGAGATATCTTACAACTGCACCAATGCTTGTAGCACCAGAAGCAACGGAGCTTCTCTCTCTTTATCTGGGGGCATCGAACGCAGCGGTTTCGACTATCCTCGTGAACGATAATAAGGGAATCCACCGCCCTATTTTCTATATCAGTCATATACTTCTTGATGCAGAAACCCGATACCCCACGCTGGATAAGCTCGCCCTTGCTCTCCTAATGGCCGCAAGGAAGTTGCGTCCATACTTCCAGTCGCATACTATCCAGGTGGTTACTGACCAACCTCTCTTGAAGATATTACATACCCCCAAGGTTTCAGGAAGACTCCTCAAAAGGTCCATTGAACTTGGCAAATTTGACATCAAATACATCCGGCGGGTAGCAATCAAAGCCCAGGTGCTGGCTGACTTCGTTGCTGAATTTTCCACTTCAGAGCCATCACCCACCAAGCGGGGGGTCATTCTCTGGTCTCTTCACGTTGATGACGCTTTTGGACTTCAATCTCAAGCCAAGTGATTACTGACCAACCTCTCCTGAAGATATTACATACCCCCGAGGTTTCGGGAAGACTCCTCAAATGGTCCATTGAATTTGGCGAATTTGACATCAAATACATTCGGCAGGTAGCAATCAAAGCCCAGGTGCTAGCTGACTTCGTCGCCAAATTTTCCACTTCAGAGCCATCACCCACCAAGCGCGAGGTCATTCCCTAGTCTCTTCACGTTGATGGCGCTTCTGGACTTCAATCTCAAGGAGTTGGAATTCTTCTCACTAGGCCCTTGGGAGTCGCCCTACATCGAGCGGTAACCCTTCAGTTCAAGGTTACCAATAATCAGGAGGAATATGAAGATCTCTTTTCAGGACTGGAGATCGCCCTTGGGATGTTAGTAAAACACATACAGGTGTTCAGTGACTCTCAGCTGGTTGTCAACCAAGTCAACCGCACCTATGAAACGAAGGACGAGGTTTTAAAGAAGTATTTGGAAAAAGCCCAATTCTTGATCTCCCAGTTCGACGATTTCTCCCTAATGCATGTCCCTCGAGAGGAGAATCAGGTGGCAGATCATCTCGCGAAAGGAGGGTTCCCCGACTTTCATCAACATCAATTATCAGAAAAGCCCAGCTACAAGTGCGCGAAAATCCATAGCCCTGAGCAAACACCTTGCTGGATGGATAGAATTACCAATCATCTGAAAAATGGGGATCAGCCCAGCAACCCGCAAGAGGCCAGAAAACTGAGGCTTGAATGTGCCAAATATATCCTCATTGGCAACGAACTGTACAGAAGATATTATGTCAGGCAACTCACGAAATGCTTGAGGCCTGAGGAAGCTCAAAGAGTTATTGAAGCTGTTCACAAAGGGAAGTGCGAAACCCATGCTCGTGGCCGAAGTTTGGTCATGCAAGTCCTGCGCCAGGGATTCTTCTGGCCCAAACATCCACAAAGATGCTCAGTCATTCGTAGAAAAGTGCCCTCAGTGCCAACATTATGCCGATATGCAAAGACAGCCCGTCGGCTATCTCAAACCCTTCAATTCGTCTTGGCCCTTCGCTATTTAAGGGCTTGACTTTTTGGGTCCAATGCCTACCGCTATGAGAAGCTACAAGTGGGTGATAGTCGCTGTCGACTATTTCACAAAGTGGATAGAAGCAAAACCTCTTACTCAGCCTACTGCTCAGAACGTCGAGAATTTCCTATCGTCTACAGGTGTGGTGTGCCCATGACAATCATTAAAGACAATGGTACTCCATCCGCCAATCAGCAGATCCATGACTTCTGTGGCAAGCATCAGATCAACCTCAAGTAAGCATCTGTTTGACATCCTCATACTAATGGGCAGGCAGAAGCAGCTAACAAGAACATTCTGAATATTTTAAAGAAGCGCCTCGACGGTGCCAAAACCCGCTGGCCGGAAGAGCTGCCAGGCGCTCTTTGGGCTTACAATACGACTCCCTTCGAAGTCACTCAGGAATCGCCTTTTTTCCTGTCCTTCGGAATGGACGCAATCATACCTGTCGAGCTGGAACACTTCTCCCCCAGAATAGAGGCTGCAGCTAACTTCGATCCCAAAGATTTACAAACCTGGATGAATGAGAACGATGATTCACGACGGGTTGATCTGGATCTCTTGGAATAGAAAAGACAATTGGCCACGCTCAAGCTTCTAGAGCATAAACGTCGGGTTGAACGATACTTCAACCGCAAAGTCAATCCCAGAAGTTTTACTCAAGGCGATCTGGTCCTCAAACAATGACTTCTTGCTGGCAGCAACTTGGGAGTTCCCAAACTTGAGCCCAATTGGGAAGGCCCATACATCGTACGCGAGGTTGCAGGACCTAACGCGTACTATCTCATGACCTCTGAAGGCACTCAACTCCCCAGGACTTGGAGCGGAGATGATCTGAAGAAATTTTATGCTTAAATTAAAACGACAATCTTTTCTTTATTCACACAGAATTCCTTTGAACAGATTCGTCTGGAATCTCTTATTCATGGACATTCCTTATTAATATACATCTAGATTCTTTCAATGCACATCTGGATTTCTTTTAAACTCAGGGGTTCTCGTGATATTAATTTCATGATTGATGATTCATGTTGTGGTATTCATATTGCCCAAAATATGATAGGCCTATTATCTATTGCTCAGGCATCATGTGACAGGTATGATCCTAACCTCAAACTCTTCGACCATCGTACCCGAGGTTTCCACACCTCATACACGATGGTGTATTATACCCACTCTTCATATATGGAGGTCACCGAGCCGAGTTATGCCTGACAAGCGGGGTCTCCTACCTACATTTGGAACCCTTTCATAAGCCCATCTGACTAGTGAAAGGTCAGAAGGCCCGCTTATAACCTTAGGGCAGTCCCTGCTATCTACTTATGATGTAGGTCCCACAAGGATCTGCCCTAACGGAGGTCAGCCCATGCCTAAAGTACAAACATCGTCCACGATGTTTCAGACGCTCCGTCTTTTTGGCATTGGGTCAGATAACTCCTCCTAAGTAGGATCTCCACTACTATCATTACTTCTTTCCTGTGCAGATGCGTAAAGGAGTATGATTTCAAGTCAAATTCGATATTATATTTTCAAATGCACTCTTTCCACTAGGATCCGCCCCAAAGGAGGTCAGCCTATGCCTCAAGTACAAACATCGTATACGATGTTTCAGACGATCCAAGTCCTTTTGGCATTAGGTCAGATAACTCCTCCTAGGTGGGATCTCCACTATTATCATTACTTCTTCCTTGTGCAGGAATATTAAAAAAAGCACGACTCCAAAAGCTCCAAGTACTATCTACTCAACTAGCACGTGCCTCAAGTTCGAACATTGTTTACGATGTTTTAGACTGACCTAAGTCCTTTGAGCAAACAATGTGCAAAGAAGTAGTTTCAAAGTTCAACTTGAGATGATTTATGTGATTCAAAGTCCTTTATTATTAACTCGTTATAAAGGGTGTTCTTATAAAGTTACAGTCAGAGTATTTCAAACTTCATACAAAGGTACCTGTTCAATTCATACACATCAGAATAAACAGGTATGCAAAAGAAAAGAAGCTTTTTTCATTCTTTCAATTTCAAAGTACAAAGTAGAGGTTACAATTCACTCGTTTTACAAGAAGATGGGTTAGTCTTCACTCTCCTCATCCAAAAGATCAGACATATGTTGGGTGAGGTCATCGGTTAAGTCCAACCCCTCTTCTTTGTAGATAGGATCAGCAGCTAGACAAGGAAAGGGCTCCACTTCTGCAAGATCATTAGCAGTAATCTTGCCCCCTGAATCAGAGTGGAGGTCAATCCTTCCCATGCCCTCTTGATCCCATCTAACCTCTCCTTTCTGCAGTTTAAGCTTGTTTTGTAGGCCTTTACGGCCGCTGCAGACTTCTCCGCAACGATGGCCTCTTGGTCTTCAGCGACCTTGTCCAGCCTCTCTCGCAGGGCCTTGTTGTCAACCTTAAACGCGCCCATTGCAGACTTATAGACTGCAAACTCTTCCAGCAGTTTAGCCTTCTCCTCCTACAAGGCGTCAAGCTGAGAAGATTTTACTGCAAGCTGGACCTTCAAGGCCTCAATCTCTTCATCCCATTGGTGAAGCTGGCCTCCTTGCTCGAGCACTTGTTCCTCCGTCTTTAAGGTCTTATTCAGAAGCAGAGGCAAGCGAGCAAGCGCCTGAAAGACGAAGCGGAGTCAACACAACTTAAACAGAAAGTAACAGAAAGATGGAGTTATGGGAGATTCTCACAGCAAACAGCCTGTTCGCTACTTGGGCATAAGCATTTCGCGTCGAAACTTTCTCCATCCTATCCTCCAGATCCTTGGTGACGAAGCCACCTCCTACTGTCAGTCCCAAGTCTCTCGGGGGTGCGCAGTTTCGTTCCGTCAATTGCTGGAAGAGCAGGAGGAGTTTTCTCATCTCTCCTTTCGTTCCCACGGCGATCCGCGAAACATCGTCTCCAAATCTCCCCGCAAAATTGATGTGGTAGGGGGGGTCAATACTTCGTTGCCAATCGTATGCCCCTTTGACAGCCAACTGACCTTCCTCCGCAGTCTTTCCCTTCTTCGAAGGGGGCTCTGGACTTTTCTTCTCTTTGGGGTCCCTCTTTCGCTTAGGGACCTCCTTCAGCACCAAGTCCAGGCAGGGACTCACAGTTTCCCCTTGTACTTCTGCTGCTTCTCCTCTCTTTTGGCCCTTCTCTTCGGCCTTCTTCTCTCCTTCTTTCTCCCCAATGATGATTCCTTTATTATCTTTGGGAACCACCTTGGGCCTGGCCGATGTGGCAGGTTCTTTCCCTTTGCCTGCCTCTTCCATTACCTCGGCCAAAGTTTTCCTGTCGTCCGTGGTATCCTCTGAGGAGGATACCACGTCGACGGCCGTTCCGCCACAAACTGGCTATGGAACCACTATCTCTCCCTGCTCCCCCACCACCTCAATGACCTCCTTGCTAAGTTGGATGGAGGGGGGTTGTCCCCTCCTGGCCCTCTTCATCAGGACCGTGCTAGGGGGTGGAACCGTCTCCTTGAAGACGGCATATCCCAACGCTTGCGCGTACAATGATATGTCGTTCTTCAAGTGCCTGAGAAAGCCCTTCAGGGGCCAGTTCTGCCCCTTCAGCTTCTCCAGGTTCTTCAGTGTCCCTGCTCCTGCCATCCACCTGGCATCTCCGATGAGCTCAGGTAGGCAGACTCCGGGCTTCAAGGGGATCCCCAAATCCCCACATACTTCAGAACTTAGACACCTGGAGTGATAGTGTGAATTTGAAATATGAGGAAAACCCCCCTTTTTAGACCAATCTATTACACTCCTTCCAACAGCAGGACACCCTCAAGAGACTTGTCATTCCCCTCTCCTCTTCGATCGTCCCATCAAACGTATGTTGATGATGAGGCTGAGGAATGGCAAGAGCGGGAATCAGATCATCGCCCTTCCCAGGGAGAAGCTTGCTGTGGCGCCACTGGAGGAATACCCTGACCTTCGTCAGGACCTTCGCAAGGAGAAGCAGGTGGATATCCCCAGTCGACGTAGGTACCCTTAGGAGGGACATCTTCTGAGCCTCGACTCCCAGCATCGAAGAACCTTTCTGAACTCTTGGGGACGCAGAAAGGAAGAACGGTTGGACCCCTAACGTTCTCCTGGTTCAGGATGCTTTCATCAATCAGTGTCTGCAGAAGAACATCAAAGGCTGCCTGGCTCTTCACATGGTGACCTACGGCCGCAGCGCTGACGATATTCACCGCCCTTCTCACTGCCTCCTCCAAGTCCTCCATGCGCCGCCCCCTCCATCCCAAGCTGTTATCTATTAGGGAGTGCATGGAGCGTATCTCGGACTTCAGCAGCTCCTCTCGGCGGTGGTTTTCGAAGGCCGCCTGCTTCGCCTTCGACTCTGCCTCCCTCGCCTCCACAACTTCACCCCTGAGCCTGTTTCTCTCCTTTCTCAAAGCCTCCTTTTCATCATCCAACTTCTTTATCCTTTTCTGGATGTCTTTGACATGAGCAGAATGGGCTTGACCAACATCCGAGAGGGCGCGGTGAAATTTCCCTCTTGCAACCTCGTTCTTACCATCCCATTCTGAGTTACTAAGAGCTAAGGAAGCCAACTTATCTTCCAGACTATATAACTTCCTTAGCTCCTCTATATGGTCACCTTGAGAGCGCTTTGTGACCTGCAAAAAAGCACCCTCTAACTCCGCTATCCTCCGAAAGAAGCGAGCCTCCTCTTCCTCCTTACCCTTCAAATTTTTTACCACCTCCAAGACCTGGGAGGTGCTTTTTAGGATCTTTCCCTCTTCTCCCCGTATCTCAAGAAGACTCTTCTCCAGGACACCCCATGTCCCTTCAATGCCAAGGGTGACATTGGGAGTGACTGGAGGAGCCCCCTCCTTCTCCTTAATCCCCTCCTTCGTCTTGCTTCCTATCCCTTTAATGCCAAGGGCAGCCTCAAAAGCGACCTGCGGAGCCTCCTTCTTCTCCTTAGTCGCTTCTTCCATCTTGCTGCTTTCCTCCTTCTTGTCCTTCTCTTCATTCTGGAGACCCGCCGGGAGAAGACGAGGGAAGAGGAGCTTCTTTGTTTTGACAGGAAGAAGGACTGGTTCACCAAAAGGAGTAGGACCACGAATCACCAGGGGCGTCTTCACACTCCATTCAGGGGGAGCCCCGAACTTGGGAAGGAGCCGCTCAATGTCTTCATCTTTGAGCAGGATCCTTCCAAGCTCGAGTCTCTCCCCCGCAGGAGTCTCGCCCACCACGATAAGCTCCTTCCGCTTTCCAGTCTTCAGAGGCAGCTTAACCGGAGAATCAGAGACATTCAACACCTCCGTCACCTCCTCGGCTGCAATCTCTTGAGCAGATTCTAGTGTCCGCACCAGAACCCTAGCAACTTTGGCGGGCGGAGCCTCCACCTCCAGATCCACAACCGGAGCCCCCGCTTCCTCTTTCTGGAGCACGTTAGCAGTCTTCTCAGCCGCCGATTCCGGCGACCTTTCAAACGGCTCCAAGGCTCTCTTCTTCTTCAGAGAAAAACCCGTCAAAGTCATCCACTTCTTCCTCTCCGCCATCTCTCTAATGATCTACTCCCTCTTGCAGAAATTTTTCAGAGGCTGGTGGAAGAGAATGTGAATCGGCAGGGTGCCGCCCTTGCTTTATCCTAACAAGCCTTGGGCAGCGCATCCACCATCGCGACGGTTCGCATTCCAGGACCCACATTAATGTTCGCGCCCTGACAATGCGGGAGGCTGATGTTAACGCGTGGTCCCAGCGCTGCATCCCAGCCATACACGTGGCTCCCAGGTGGCACCAACTCTTTATTTTAATGCTCTTATTCTCACAAATCTCCAACTTCGGCCACAAGGGTTCGACCCAACATCGTCCACGATGATCAAGGATCATCTCTTGCTAACATCGATGATGATTCCTCAGCTGCGCCTGTCGCAATCGGCATGGTCCGACCGTGCCGTTCCTCATACAAGAAACTTTTTCCAGACACGCAGATCAAAGACCCGCGTACTTCAGTCGTCACGAATCCCCAGAAATAGTACCAAGATCCAAAGGCCAAGCTCTCCTTTTACTAACTCTGGTCCCTCCAGTGGCCGACAAAGCAGCATGGGTCCAGGATTTGTTTACGTCTTTTCCTTCCGGAAAATCAGGATAAAGCTGCACCATCCGCTGCTTACAAATACCCTGAAACAGGATTCAAGAAAGGAGAGGGAGGGGGACAGGTGAAACATATAGCGATAAAGGTCGATTAGATCGAACAAAAACAAGAACAATAGCAGAATTCCTCCTCTATCACCTTTGTAAACTAGAGCTTGAGACAAAGAAAAACTCTCTCTTTCTAGCTCTTTCTCTCTCTTTATGGTTTAAACTTTAGAAATGAGGTGAAGTTTGATTTATTTTTTATGATTATCTTTTAATATAATAATATTGAACAAAATAAAGAACAATTTACAGATAACACAGCATTTAGATGACATTAAAATCATGGGATCTTGATAACTTTGAACCAAAAACCTCTAAATTGGATTATGAAGATTCATTCATTAGAATAGCGCAAATACCTTGTCGACGGTGGTGTTCTGTCTGCAGATAATGTTGGCGTTTCCAATGTCTCCCCTGGTTGAAAACTTAACGCCCTCCTTGGTCACCGAAATCACAACTACGAAACCCAACATCGCAGAATCCAATTAACAATCACAGCAGAAAGCATTCATAGTTGGACCATAGGAAGAAATCTAATACCAGTATCCCCGATGCTGCTGAGGTCCTTGCAGATCCTGGCGAACTCAGCAGAGGGCATCCGTACGATAGCGTGATATTCTGCATCCGGGATGCCGAGGTGCTCGCTGTCGAGATCCATGAGCTTCATTTCGAAATCGGAGATCCTATCCTGCTCTGTTCGCCCCAAGCCCGTTCCGATTTAAACATCAAAGTCAAATCCAAATAAAAGAGGAGAAAAATGAAGGGATGCACTAACTAGGGTTTTCGAACATGAAAGTGACGGTGTCAGCGCCGTCCTCAGCTCTGATGGTGATGATATCGTCGTTGCCGGCGCACTTGAGGAGTTTAGAGACGTTGTTAAGGTTCATGCCCATCGTGATGTTCCGGTCGCAGCGGTAGTGCTCAAAACCGTCGGATCGTAGGAGGAGAGCCACGAGGGCGACATGGCTCGAGTCCATGGCTTGCAGCGACAAGCCCGTCGCTGAGCAGTCGAAATTGGCGTCGGTGACGAGGTCCTTCATCGCCTCCAGCACCTTCTTGAGGAGGCTTCCCTGCACCAGTCGCAACTCCAACATGTTTGATTGATTTCCCGAAGATCGCCAGCGCCGCCGACGCACACTCTATGCCGGTGAAGACGAGAGGCGACCGCCTTATTCGATCCTCTCTCTGTTATATCGGATGAATTAATAATATGTATCGTGCTACATAAGATTTACGATTATATATAGTTGATGACGTTGGCGCGCAACAATATTAGACAAGTTACATTTAAAAAAAAAAAGAACAAATAATAGAAATATTAAATATTTCATAAGTCCCTATTTGGTTGGTGGCTTGAAAAGGCCAGGCCCATTAATTTCCCCGTAACAGAGAACTGGCTCCGCTCTGCGTAACGGAGAACGGGGAGCGCTCTGTGCGCGTTTCGACTGAAATAGCCGTGATGACAAGACTCGTCGCTGCGAGCTATCTTTTTTCCCTGATTGCGTTCTCCTCTTCCTCACTCACGGGTCGACCGAGGAAAGCAAGCGAGCTGCCTGGTTTTCTTCCTCATGTTTTCCAATCTCTCGCCATGCCGTCTTTGCCCTAGATCTATTGAAATGGTCGATCGTTGATATTTGTGTGCGCCGCGTTCTCCTCTTCCTCACTCACAGGTTGATCGCAAGGGCAGGCCAGCGCGCCGAGGTCAGTTATTCCTCCTATTTTGTTGATCTTTTCCCATGCCGCCTTTGTCATTGACCTTCTGAAGTTATTTCACTCGCAAACACACCTTTTCATCACTCACGACTTGATCGCAAATTACAGCCAAGCAACCGTGCAGAGTTATTTTGCCTTTTTTCTGTATTCTGATCTTTTTGCATGACACATTTGCGTGATTTGCTACTGAAGCATGATTCATTTACCTCTTCAGCTCCCGTTCTTCCACTCACTGCATTCGTTTTGGGTTTGTTCCTGAGGGCTGCGCAAGTAGCTTCAAACCCACGGAGCTGTAGCATGTTAGGAGGAGTGTATCCACATTCTTTGCAGTGTAGCTGAGGTAACAGAGATTTGCCCTTCCACATTTTATTCCCATGTGTTAATGATAGATAAAAATAAAAGGTAGAAAATCTGTTTACAATAGTATTGCTACCTCCATGTTAGCCAATTTTTCCTTTTAATATGGGTTTGTGTGCATTTTATTTTAGATGAAAAGTTATATCCAGAGCACTGCTGTAACATAGTTGTTATCTGGTGTTTGTCTTTGTGAATGAGAAAAAAATAGCATTCCAATAATAACCTTGATTTGTATCAATGCTTTGTACATTATGCTCACTTTACTGTGTCTAGATAGGTTTTACAATAGCACAGTTACACTCGTTGTGCAAATTTACAAATGCGATCTGTGGGCTTTTTTGCTAGCTTTCCCTGTTTCGATTTTATAATAGCATAGATCTATTTATTTTGCAGAATTGTGGTTCTGATGTAATCTGTTTTACAATTTGGCACTGATTACTTTGTTCAACATTGGGTAAATTAATATGTGCAGTTTGTGGTATTCCCTCGTGTCGATCTTAGTCAAATAATGCACATACCTTATTATTTCTGAAATGCTACTTGAAAGAAAACTTATTTCATGAATGTAGTTCTCATAATGTCCCTCTTCACATTTCAGGACTGGAAGCGATCTCCAGTTTTTGATGCATGCCTCCTACGTTTGCTGGTGATTAGGTCTGTTGCATGAGAAAAGTTGAGCTCGGTGAATGAAGTCTTGCCCACTGTATTCAACCTCAGCACTTGTGGAAATAATTACTTCATTCAACCACATACGCAGTTAAAAATGTTTTGAAGATGTAGCATTGCCTTTTCCTGAAAACAGTTGAAGCAGGAAGTACTTGATTTGATCTATCTTTATATGAGTGGAGGGAATATTGATAATCTTTTTACTTGTGAGCTG
Organism: Apostasia ramifera; assembly: GCA_019297695.1. Lineage (NCBI taxonomy): Eukaryota > Viridiplantae > Streptophyta > Magnoliopsida > Asparagales > Orchidaceae > Apostasia > Apostasia ramifera. Next base: position 212,917 of record JAEMOT010003984.1, read on the forward strand.
TACGAGGAAGAAACATTGTATAATTATTGAGATAATATTTCGTTAATTTGTCTTTCTATATATGTTATTAGAAAAATTTTCCCTTTTATACATGAATGAAAGTTTTTTACCTTTGAATGGAGAAGTTTGCTCCTGCCATTATGGTGCACTGGTGCATGACCAATATTATTCTTCTTTTACTATTACGTACTGACTGTTATTAATATACTTACTGCTATGGCTATTTCGAATCAGTTTGAGATCTAGTTGTTCTTCTTTGGGAATTTCTGATGAACATTCATCTGGTGCTTCGCTGTATCTTAATAGAAAAGATCATTATTTCACTGCAGTGTATAAAGGCATCCATCTACACATATGCCTCTTTTGAGATTTTTCTAACTTGTTAATTCCTGTGAAATTTTTACAATACTAGAACTTTCAAATATTCCAGCCTAACGTAGAAGATAAAAATGAAAATTCAAAAGAATCTTCATATATGAGATCTCACATAGTTCTTTTTCAGAATAAATAATTTCTATATCCTATACTGATGGAATTGAGATGGTGATGACTGCTGTTCTATTCATGATAGCATTTCAATAAACTTTTTATGCTCGAGCAATATTTCAAGGCTTTAACCTACAGAAAAAGGAAACATATGCAAGCGTCCATACCCAGTAACCATTGCAATTATTGCTCCAACCTTTTTAATATAATTGTTGAGGTGAGTTATATTTACCACAGTTAAGCAAATTAGTTAACAACTACAATTAACACTTTTTGCTTAATTGATGCATCATAATTATGTGAACGTAGAACATAGAACAAGCATATGTCACATGTATGCATCATAATTATGTGATATCAAATATTTACTATATATACATATATATCACATAGTCGTACAAAAAATATTACGTAAAACAAAAAAATAAAAGCAAATTTTTCATCACCCCAAATGAAAAAAAATTAAAGAAATTACCACCATATACATTACCAGACATATAAAAATTTACATGCAAAAATGAACTTTTTGAAGTAGCATAAACATAAATTCTTCACAACTCAGCGTAGCTTTACGTCGCAACATATAAGCAAACAGATTAAACTGCAAAATATTAATAAGTTTACAACATTGCGCTACAATGTTGTAAGATAAGGGCGAACGCTATTTTTTCACATTAGTTTTCTTGCGTGTCATCAATGCAGCAAAATAGCAAGCCAGTAGCCCAATTTGCATCTCCTCTTGAGATTCCTTTTTCGCCATGGAGCTGCACTGTGCTTCATGGCCTTGCATCAGATCCACATCTTTTGAAGCGACTAGCGTGGTTGTATGATTTCGAAGGTATTCCTCTAGACGACGTTCACCTTCTTCCTTACTTGCTACTTTGTAGTACAGTGCTCCGGAATACCTATAAACCTGCTTGTGGCAATCTTCCCAACAGTCATACACACCCCGTTGGCGCCCATCTAGCACCAAATAGTACGACATCTGAAAGACGAGGAAGATCATAATGAGTAACAATAAAAGGAAATGATACAAAGATATATGACTATTAATGTTATGCCTAAATAAGCAGCTAAATGGACGTACATAGATTACAGAAATCTGAATGAAATGAAATATAACTGAAATTCATTCACTTGTCACTAAGATGGGCTAATATGTCCTACAAAGAATCAAATAAAAATCAAAAGAGTGCAATAGCAAGTAATATTTACTTGTTAATCATATATAAAAACGTATACTCACACAAATGTTCTTCCCATAGTGAATCTGCAATGTCACGTCTTAGTCTATCTCCAAGTCTACTATCACCTATTAAAGTATCCGAAAAACTTAACTGCTCCACAGGTTCTTCTACTTCTTCAGTTGAATCAGAACTGTCATCAGTTGTGCTATCATCATCTCCATGTTCATCCTCATTTAGCAAGATAAAGTTATATAATACTGCGCAGACAACAACTTTCACTTGTGTATTGAATTTAAGCTGCTTCATCTCTTTTAAAATTCTAAACTTCCTCTTTAATACACCAAATGTACGCTCAACAATATTTCTGTATTGTGCATGCTTGTGGTTATACAACTCCTTCTTACTTGAGTATTGTCGTTGTATAGCATGGCGGTAATTACTTAAGTGATATCGAAATCCTCTATACGGAGCAATAAACTTATCAGTATTTGCGTATCCAGAATCAACCAGGTAATATTTCCCTATATCAAAAATCACAAAAAAATAATACAAATTCCTCAAGAATGATTTTACTGCGCCTGTCAAAGTAAACAGTACATACCATATGGTACGCTAAAATTACTTCGCTCGAAACTCCAACGTAACACAGACATGTCTGATGCAGTACCACCCCAACCAGCTGTTACATACTAAATCATCTTATCAAATCCAACAGCCATCATGACGTTCTATGACATATAATCTTTTCTATTAATGAATCTCTCATGTAGTTCAAGGTTAACAAGAGCGAGTATATGTGTTCCGTCAATCACGCCGACTGCATTCTGTAACATGAGAATGTCTATGCAGATGTTGCTAAAATGTTATAAGAATAATGAATTCGACGTTATACCTTGAAATTGGCTATTGAAGAAGTTGTATTTTCATTTGGTAGTTTCACGAATTCACCAACAACTGAAAACATGGCATTCAAAAGGGTATTGAAATATCGACTAATTGTCTCTTATGAGTGTTGTAAGAACTCTGCAGTATCACGAGCACTTGCACTATGTGTTATAACACGAAGAAAGATAGTCACTTGCTCAGTAACTGTCATATTCCGAGTGTCTCTTATAAGATCTCGAGACAATCTATACTACTTGACATCCTTGCCTTCTCTATCCTTCATACACAAGCAGTCCAAAAGAATAAAGTAAAACGCACAATAATTAATGGACAGCACAACATATGCAATCAGTATACAGAGGAAATAGTCAATTTAACAGAACCAATATAACAAAAAATAAATTCAACTAGGCAAAAAGTAGATATATAATGACGAGCAGCATAATTAGATTCAAATTATATAATGAGTTCCATCAAGATTCAGCCACCACCACACATTTTACAATAATAACTAATGCAAGCCAAAGTAATCAATAGATCTAAGCCAAATATAACAAGCATAAAATAGCAGCAAACAAATGGGGCAAGCAGTGCTAGTGGAAAGGATTTCAAAGTCAGAAGGATAAGGTGTACAATAAAATAGCAGAGCCATCAAACATCAGTAGTAGGAGCATCGAATGCAGGTTGTCTATTGAAGAAAGGATCTCGCTCAACCACGTACTCCACCAACATCCTTAGGGAACCTTCATCCATGTTCAATACAAAGAACTTAGCATCGTCATCTTGCTTGATATATTAAGTCATCGCAACTATTCCGTTACGACTTATATTTGGGATTGTACGAATCCGCTCGAGACATTGCTTGTTTACTTCACTTGAAATTCCATCCTTCTTGTCCATCTTTTGCTCCAACAAATCAACCTTCCTTTCGTATGCGGCCAACAAACGATCCTTCAGTTCTAACTTACCCAACTCTATGGAGGAGAAGGTTTTACTTGAATCTCTACTTCTCTTCCTACTACCAGAAGAACAAGTAGCCTTGCTGCTAGGGCCAATTGATGCACGACGAGCATTACTATTTTGCACACCGTCTCCTACAATTGAATCTTCTTGTGATGCACTCGCACCGACCCCCACAGCAAACTCTCCGTCCTCTCTGCTATTTCCACAAATCTTGGTCATCACTTCGTAGTGTTTGAAAGAAGTCTTCTGGCATACACGATATCCCTTCTTGTTCTGTACATTAAAAAAAAATATTGTTTTCATTTTATAAAACTTGTCTATCTTAGAAAACTATAACAAACAGTTTGTTAGTCAAACCTTCCGAATGTCGGCCCAGAATTCTTCTGATGCATCTATAGTACATTCTTGACTATTCCATCCTACACCACTATAATTAAGAATTTCATTGAACTTCCTCCATTTTTCCTTGTGCTTCTTCCATTTGTTTTTCACTTTATCAAGATCAAATTCTTTCTTAAATATTGCATTCATTGATTTAATAATCAATGGCCACTCTGTACTGGTTGGGTTCCCCCTGATGCACCTTTGATTATTGAAAGCTTGTTCGATGAGTATCACAAACTTATCTAATTCACTCTCACTAAGGCCATCTTTTTGAAGTTCAATATCGCTGTAATTTTCATCTGGTAATGCTACTTCGGCATCCATATCCGTAATCTTTCTCACCTCCTTTGAGTGTTTCCCCGAAAAATTTAAATAATCCTTCACATCTGTTTTACAAAAAAAAAATATCAGAAAAGCACTGATTAAGAAGTTAAACCACGATTTATTTTTTACAATTGCTCATATTTTTATTTTTTTATTTTAATTGGGAATTGTTAACTAAAACCAAACCTTTTTTATCGTTGTTTAATTAGTCATATTGTCTTCCAACTTACGTTGGTAGTAATCCGTTATCCGTTTAGGAGAACGTTTTACTTTCTGATGCGGAGGTATTTTATTTGAAGAATGATCTGCTTGTATTGAAGTACTTGAAGAACGTGATTCACAATCTGGAGGAATAAAAGGTAAAAGGCCTACATCTGGTTCCGGGCTTTTGTTCACCAAACTGAAATGACGCTTCCTAGTACGTACTCTGTCCATTGATAAAACTATCAACGAAAGAAAAAATATATGAGAATACAATTATGAGTTTTGAGCAGCATGTGCAGCTTGCAAGGTGCACAATTACGTGTAAAACTGCAAGCTACTAAAGATTCATAAGCAGTCAAAGATCATTTTTGAAGAGGGACATTATAAGAACTACATTCATAAAATAAATTTTCTTTCAAGTAGCATTTCAGAAATAATAAGGTAGGTGCATTATTTGACTAAGATCGACACGAGGGAATACCACAAACTGCACATATTAATTTACCCAATGTTGAACAAAGTAATAAGTGCCAAATTGTAAAATAGATTACATCAGAACCACAATTCTGCAAAATAAATAGATTTATGCTATTATAAAATCGAAACAGGGAAAGCTAGCAAACAAGCCCACAGATCGCATTTGTAAATTTGCACGAGTGTAACTGTGCTATTGTAAAATCTATCCAGACACAGTAAAGTGAGCATAACGTACAAAGCATTGATACAAATCAAAGTTATTATTGGAATGCTATTTTTTTCTCATTCACAAAGACAAACACCAGATAACAACTATGTTACAGCAGTGCTCTGGATTTAACTGTTCTTCTAAAATAAAATGCACACAAACCCATATTAAAAGGAAAAATTGGCTAACATGGAGGTAGCAATACTATTGTAAACAGATTTTCTACCTTTTATTTTTATCTATCATTAACACATGGGAATAAAATGCGGAAGGGCAAATCTCTGTTACCTCAGCTACACTACAAAGAATGTGGATACACTCCTCCTAATATGCTACAGCTCCGTGGGTTTGAAGCTACTTGCGCAGCCCTCAGGAACAAACCCAAAACAAATGCAGTGAGTGGAAGAACGGGAGCTGAAGAGGTAAATGAATCATGCTTCAGTAGCAAATCGCGCAAATGTGTCATGCAAGAAGATCAGAATACAGGAAAAAGGCAAAATAACTCTGCACGGTTGCTTGGCTGTAATTTGCGATCAAGTCGTGAGTGATGAGAAGGTGCGTTTGAGAGTGAAATAACTTCAAAAGGTCAATGACAAAGGCGGCATGGCAAAAGATCAACAAAATAGGAGGAAGAACTGACCTCGGCGCGCTGGCCTGCCCTTGTGATCAACCTGTGAGTGAGGAAGAGGAGAACGCGGCACACACAAATATCAGCGATCGACCATTTCAACAGATCTAGGGCAAAGACGGCATGGCGAGAAATTGGAAAACATGAGAGGAAGAAAACCAAGCAGCGCGCTTGCTTTCCCCGGTCGACCCGTGAGTGAGGAAGAGGAGAACGCAGTCAGGGAAAAAAGATGGCTCGCAGCGACGAGTCTTGTCATCACGGCTATTTCAGTCGAAACGCACATAGAGCGCTCCCCGTTCTCCGTTACGCAGAGCGGAGCCAGTTCTCCGTTACGGGAAAATTAATGGGCCTGGCCTTTTCAAGCAACCAACCAAACAGGGCCTAAGAGCTGATAAAATGAAATACGGTATATAGATCCCAAAAAATCAACAAAAAAATTCACATTATTTATAGAGAGATTCTCTCTTTATCACTCTAGGGAGTGTTTTTTTTTCTTTTGATGTTCTAGCGAGTGTTAGTTGATTCTCTTTCTTTGATTTCTTTTCATCCCATTTAGGTTCTATTTGTTTGGAAGTTAAAAATTAACTTCATTTAATTTTAACTTAGCATATCAATCATACATAAAATTTAATATTAAAAATTAACTTTATTTCACATCCTACACACATTACTAAAATAATAACTAACTTATATCACGTCCCTCATATATCCTAACATAATGACTAACTTTATTTCATATCATTTACAACTTTAATAAAAAATATTTCTATTCAAATTTAATTTTAACTTTATTAAATTAAACCCTACAAACAAACAGGCGTAATAATTTTTCTCAGACTTGCTTCCCGGAATAGCTTCTAACGATAAAATTGTAATTGATTGTCATCAGCTTTAGTGGTTGAAATTCAAGTGTCATCCAAAAAATTCAAATGAGCACACCGCTTCGACAAATTAGTGAGCTTTTTTTTGTGTGAACTTTACTTGATTAGAATTTTTATATGAAAAATCCCTAAAGATAGAGAATATTATAGGAACAGAGGAAATATATTTCCGCTATGAGATAGAGGGGTTACATGTGAACTCAATTCAAGTTGTATCAATTATATTTCAAATAAACTAGTTTTAAATTCACTAAAACTCGAATAAGATTAAAATTATAAAACCTTAAAGCAATTGAAAATAATTACCACACTTGAGAAAGTTCAATCATAAAGCATACTACAATTTAACATTACACATGGCAATAGAAGTAAAACATGTGAAACATAGTCAACATTACGACAACCATCTTTCTCCTAAAATTCATCTTCAAAGAGAGCATGCGGGTTTGTGCTTCTGTTTTCTAAATATGTAAAGACTCACACGTAAACTATCTTCTAAACTGTCATGCTTCGTCATTATGAGCACCGCCACCATTAATATTATCATTAGAGTTGGTTTTTACAGGGCCTCTTGCTCTTTTCAGAGTTCCTCCCTCCATCATCATCATCATCATCATCTTTCTCATCCTCTTCATCAATAACGTTATTCTTCACATTCTCTTCCCCATGCTCAAAGTTAACGACATCTCGCTCATCTTCAGCTCAGCTACCATTTGAACAACATACATTATTCCCATCTCTTGCAGCTACAAATCAAAAGGATGAATTAACGAGATACGCAGCTTAACGTAATTCAACTGTGTTTTAGATCAATTAAAATCTGCTCAAACCAATCGACAAAATATGATTTGAACGGTACAATGATTCGATAGAAACTTTATTATAAATGCAAAAACCCTTTGACGTATAGAGCAAAATATACTAAATTAAAGCCCATATTTGACAATAAGTTAAAAAACATAACTTATTTTAACTATAATTAAAATCTTTAATTTATTTTAAAAAAATTATAAAAATTATTTTATATTTAATTTTACATAAATTCAATATTAAATAATCACATTGTTTCACATCCAAATTAATTCACCTTATTTCACGTCATAAATATTTGAGGTAATTTAACTTGGCCCTTAAAGTTTACTCGACTTGCCACGCAGGTTCACATTTTTGAAAACATGTCAGGCAGGTCCCCAAAACATACTGTATAGGTCATTGTCGTCCTTAATATTTATAAAAAAGTTCCAATAAAGTCCAATTAAATATCTTCCGTTAAATCATTGACTGTCAAAATTTTAATTAAAAATTCATAAAAAAAATTAATATGAAATTACAATTGTACCCCTCGCACAGACGCCGTGCGCAGGTGGCCACGCGCGCCAGCATCTGTGAACAGGTCGTCGCAGTGCGTGGCCCCGCACGCAAGGTGTCTGCGAGAGGGTGGCCGCAGCGCACGGCCCCGTGCNGCGCGCTGCCGACCGCTTGCGCGCAGACGCCGGCGCGGCGGGCAGCACACGAACACAATATTTAAGGGTATTTTCGTAATTTTAACAGTGTTTAACGGATACCATTACAGAAAGACCACAATGACCTATACAGTAAATTTTGAGAACCTATTTATCATGTTTTCAAAAAGATGAATCTATGTAATAAGTCGAGTAAACCTCAAGAGCCTAAGTGAAATTACTCCTAAACATATTTTTTAAAAAAATTTGAACAAAAATTTTTTAAATCATATTTTTTTCTTCCGAACAAGCAGAGCCAAAGTAATAGCGAAAAGATTTACCTCCTCTGACTCCACCCCCACCTCTTTCATCGCCTTCAGCTCCTTCCTCTTCGTGCTTCTCTGCTTCCTCGCCCGACATCATCATTGACGGCTTCCGCATCCTCACCGACTCCCCCAGCTCATCATCTTCATTTTCCTCATCCTCAAAGTCGTCAACTGCCTCCACCGGCAGGCCACGTCGCCATCCTCGTCTTCCACTTCCTCTTCCTCTTCCTCTTCTTCCTCCTCATCAATCTTCAAATCAACCTCCTTCGCCGGAGTTTCATACCTTGATGCCGCCCGTGCCACCGATCTTCATCATCTCATCCCGGTCCGCGCTCTTATTCCTACTTCCCTCCATCTCCCTCTAGTCCTCCGCCAGCCCATTCATATCTCCACCTTTTCCTCTCGCCCTTACAGGCTCTTACCCTGTGATAACTGATTAATGAAATAAGGAAGAAGAGGAAGAAGAGGAAGAAGATGGAACCAGAGCAGGGAACAATGAAGCAGCTAGGGCAGCGACAAATCTGATACGTCAGTTGCCTCGCTTGTCGAGGATCACTGACATGGATTCCGATCGATGGCTTCCATCTCTTTTTTATATTTCAACCCTCTCGCCTACCCTTTGCCGGCACACACATATCGGCCGAACGACCGTCCAGCCGTCGATCCATCGCTTGAATTTACTGAGATACCCCTTCCCCTTGTTAGGGCTCACATTCCCATATTTCCATTTTTTTTTTGATAATATATTTTCCTATGTTTGGAAACTAAAAATAAAGAGAACTCTAGATTTCAGAGCAATATGCAATGCTAATTTGAACTTCTTCATAAAAACAAAAATGCAAAAAATATATATATATATATATATATATATATATATATATATATCCATTGAATCTCAGAACAACAGATTAACTAGTCTTCCTTTTCGTCAAAACAAGAAAAATACACAAACATGCCAGCTCTATCTTTTCCCAGATTTTTCTTGCATTGCTGACTTGCCATCAATCCCAAGATCTTCAACAGCAACTTCATCAACATAATCATAGCCATCAGAACCATTCCCTTCCATTTCCAACTCATCATGCAACCAATTCTGATCCTCATTCTCTTCCTCTTCCTCATCTTCAGCAGAGTAGTCCTCATCCATTCCTTGTTCTGCTCTTACAGAGTGGTATTCTGGAGGAGGAGGGCAATCCTTCGTGATTGCTTCATCACGCTTGATCACAAGATGCCGGATGATGCGCTCATCTTTATTAAGCATGGTCTTGAACTCATTGATCCACTTTGCCTCTACCTCAAAGTTCATTAAGATATAGTTGGCTTTGCTCGCTTTTTTGATCTTGTAGGCCAGCCTGCGAATACCCCAGTTGTTCAATCTCCAAATCCTTCCTTTCTTCTCCCTAATGAACTCTGCAACAAAAGATGGGTAGGAGGATAAAATTCAAATCACGATGATTATAAGAAAAGCTATGGCACAGAATAGACAGGGATCACATTTTCTCTCTTCATGTAAACATCACAGTTGGTTCTGATGCACAAAAATGTCACAAAGATTTACAAATGCAAGAGAATGCACTACAATTGCACCTTGAACTTTGGAGACAACACTGTCAACCTCATCAACCCTCTCTTCATGAATTAGATAAACCACTTCATAATGACGCACTGCAAAAATCAGTATAAGTGAAAAAAGTGGGAAATTATGAAAATTTAGTTCAACAATTATCAACACCAACGAAAGCTACCAAAAAAATAAAAAACGAATAAGGAAAATTTGAAATCCAAACTTATATTGAATGTTGATAGAAGCCAGTAAATCTGTTCCAGGTCAAGAAACTACCACCGTGTCAAGAAAACCACCATCTAAGATATCTATCTAGTATCATCATCACTATGACCACCACCTTATTCCAATTTCTTGCAATAGGCTTTTACAAATCTATTTTTGTCCCGTCTCAAGTGTAAAATGCCGAATAGCTCCAAAAAAACCAAAATGTTTGTACGACTTTAGCCATGTTAGCTTCACTTCCCCTTGTCCTCCATTCTATTAGATCAGTATGTCCCTGATTTGTTAAGCATATTCATATCCCAGAGATAGTTTTGGCTATATTAACACCTATAAATTTTAAAGTTCAAAAAACAAAAAGGTTTTCAAAAAGAAAACCTATAAATTTTTGCAAAACAATTCACAAGAGAAACAGCAGACATATAACATCTTCCTTCAAAATGTATCAAACTTATTGCCCACATTTACAATTCATCCTAAAGAATGGACATACGATTCTTTTCCCAAACTAAAACTTTTCCAAGGTTAATTAGCTAAATGAGAAAAACAGAAAGAAGAACGGTAATGATAAATCTTTTCTCCATGTACTGAACATTTAGGTCCCAAATAATGTAAATGCCACAATAACATATAGTAGAGATAGAAACTAGTATCATAGCTACATAGACACAAGGTAATTAAGAATAAAATATGATGCACGGGCACAAGAGTAAACTTTCAAACATAGAATTACTATTTTATGGGGTTTACACCCTGTATTTATTCAAAAAAGATTTCACGCCATTTTAATGTTTTGAAGATATATATATGTTGCAATTATGTGGGGATGCTCAATATTGAGTCATGCATTTACATTTTATGTTGTGTGGTAATGCCAACTAGAGACCTTTCAAAAAACACAAGATAAAGATCTTCTAATTAATCATTTATGTATTGGTATTAATGGACACAGTAGGTGCCCATATATATTCCAAGTGAAGCAAAAGGAGGGGGTTAAATTTTCCAAAAAAGAAATTGTAAGGCAATGAAAAAGAAAGTTTCTCTATTCAATTTATATAACATTTTTTAGGATTCTTTCTGCGGTGTATTTGCTTCAGTATAACATGATAATCAGCACAAAGCCTGCACCAATATGAAGATAAGACTAGCAGTAACCAACCCTCCTTGATTCAAGGGATGGATTCCTATTTTTTCTCCATAGCCATAACATTAATTCTAGAAAATATGACAATTCAACCCATCGTTGTTGATCCTTAAATTCCATTTGGGGAGAAATGCCTCAATTTATGCTAAAATAGAGTATATTTTTATCTTTGACAAAAACTTGTTTGGTCCACAAAAAGTTTTTATAAATCTCCTAAAAAATATCTATTTTAAATATCTAGAAAATCTATCTTAATCTTACAAGAGCCTAAACTGTAAGGTAGAATATATTTGATAAGCGTGTCAAAACATATAATCATTTGAACACATCCTATCATGTATAATTATAATAGTGATAGCATCATGCCTTGTTACATCATTACTCTACCAAATTGAGAATTGGGCCCTCTAAACAAATCTATCTGGCTCTTACAAGAGTTTAAACTGCAGGAATAAAAAACTGCATTGATAAATATGCCGAGGTACATAACTCTTCGAATAACATGTCTTCTCATGCAAAATTAATATAGTGGCAACCTTGTGCCTTACTATACTACTTCTCTACCAAACTTAGTAATGCTGATTTAAACTAATCTTTCTACCTATAAGAATATAAGTTCTTCATAAAACAATAATGCCTTTGATTAAAATATAGTCTATTTCAAACTTCGTGTAGCCAACACCTTGGTAAGGCACATGCCCTTAGTCTCACATTCCCAATGGGATGAGTACGGGCATGCTTAAAAGTTGCGATGTTGAATTTCTTGGCATAACAAAATTATTGATCAATGAAAATTCTGAACTAGACTGAGTTTTTTGCATAAAGCATGTCATCGAAGAGACTTAAATCCCATCCCCCCTTATTCACCGAAACATTCTCGAACGATAGAACTCATTGTTCTTACCGAATCATTCTGTAGCTATAATCCTAAAGGCTTAAGTAAATCAAGTTTAACAGGTAAATCCCTAGACAATGGAACTATAGAATCTTAATAGGATTTACCATCGCCTTCCAACCAATTCAACCCTAAAAATAAAGGCTTCAATGATTTCAGAAAATCAAAGTGCATTTGTGCCATATAGGCTTATTACTGGTAACATTATTGTGACTTACGAACTTCTTCACTCGAAGAAAAAACAAATTAAGGGGACTTCAAGGTTATGTGCTTTAAAACTTGACATGAGCAAAGCATATGATCGAGTAAAGTGGGTATTCATTGAACAAATGTTGCAGAAGATGGATTTCCCTCAGAATATTATTGCTCTCATTATGGAATGCATTTCTACAATCACGCTATTTGTGTTAATAGCAACATTTGTGGCAATATTACCCCTAAACAAGGCTTAAGACAAGGTGATCCACTTTCTCCATACCTCTTTCTCATTTGTGCAGAGGGGATCACGGCACTATTAAAAGTCTCAGAGGTTAGCCAACAGTTACATGGAATAAAAACGAGTAGGGGAGTGCCAAGTATCACTCACCTTTTCTTCACTGATGATAGCTTGTTTTTCTTTAAGGTTTGCAAGGAAGAAGGAGAGCAAATTCAACACATCCTCCACATCTACGGAAAGGCATCTAGGCAACAAATCAATTTTGAAAAATCAGGTCTTTATTTCAGCAAGAACTCACCTTTGGAAGAAAGGAATATGATGAAAGGAATGATGGGGATCACAGTGGAGAATAACTTTCAAAAGTATCTTGGCCTCCCCCCAATGGTGGGCAGAGAAAAGAAGAAGGCCTTTGCAATAATTAAAGAAAGGCTCCAACAACGGATAGAAGGTTAGAAAGAAGGCTTCTCTCCAAAGGGGGCAAGGAAGTCTTGATTAAAGCCGTTGTTCAATCTTTACCCACATATGCTATGAGTTTATTTAAGTTACCAGTCTCATTTTGCAAAGAACTGGAGATGGAAATGGCAAACTTCTGGTGGAAAGGTTGATCCAAATCAAGAGGCATACATTGGACTAAGTGGCACAAGATCTGCCAAGCTAAAGAAGAGGGAGGCATAAGTTTCAAAAGCCTAATCTCATTCAACATAGCATTACTGGGAAAGCAGGTTTGGAGGCTCTTACACTAAAGGACTTTTTATGCCGCAGAGTTTTAAGATCTAAATATTTTCCAAGCAGTAACACAGTGGATACTAGTGTTGGGAACAATCCATCTTATATACGACATAGCATCTGGGAAGCCAAAGAAATAATCAAAAGTGGACTAGTTTGGAGAATTGGCAATGGAGCAGCAGTGAATGTATGGTCTGATCAGTGGTTCCTCACCCTTGGAATTTTAAAGTTTTTTCACTCATAAAATCCCTTCCGGCTGAGGCAACATTAAATGCATTAATTGACCCAATATCCCGTAGCTAGAAAGTTGAGCTCATTCAAGAGGTTTTCGATAAGGAAGATGCTGAGGTTATTTATAAAATTCCATTGGGTAATACGAACGCGATGGATACAAGAATTTGGTACTTCAATCCCTCAAGTGAATATACAGTTTGTAATGGTCATAAGTTTGTCCAATCAAGCATCAAACACACTGATTTGAACCTAGCAGGCAAAAAGAAAATGGACAACGGTGAAAGCTCGCTCGATCTATTTTAACACTTGGAAGGCAATTTGGAAACTTCACTTACCAAGCAAGGTACGCCCATTTGCTTGGCCCTGCTGCCATGATTTTTTACCTACATTCCAAAATTTATATAGAAGAGGTATCAAGGATGCTCACCTGAAATATTTGCTATGCTTGTCGAATGTGAAAACATCTCCACGTATTTAGAGATTGCCCATTTGTAAGAAAACTTGGAAAGCCGCCGGTATTCCATACTATATTTATTCCAGCACAATCCCAAAATTTTTAGATTGGATTACTGATATAATACTTAAGAAAGCTGAATTTTCCCTGGAGTTCTTATTCACGATGATGTGGAGTATGTGGAATAATCGAAATGCAATTTTAGCAAAAAAAACTAGCCAAATCTCCTACAGCTATCTCATCCTTGGCCAGGGATTACTTGGCGGAATACACATCAGCCAATTTGCAATCAACTCCTTCCAGGGCTCAACTACTCACCAAGTGGCAACCACCTCCAATGAGCTCGATCAAGATTAATTTTGATGCGGCCACGGATAACAAGCATGATCAATTCGGAATAGGAGCGGCTATCCGCAATTCGACTGGCAAACCTCTCGCATTATTAGCTCAGCATAAATATGGAGCCATGGATCCGTTCTTTGCCGAGTGTTTAGCAGCCCAATCAGTAATAGATCTGGCTATCAGTCTCCAAGTACAAGATATTATCCTTGAAGGTGATGCTCTCATAGTTATTCAAGCCATTCAAAGCCCTAAAAAGAATCTCTCTAATAGGCCTATGCATAGAAAATATTAAAGACAAGCTGAATAGATTCACATCATATAGATTATCTCATATAAGAAGAGAAAGTAACAGTGTCCCCCATCATTAGGGTTGTTACCGATCCGATTTCAAGCCGAGCCAATACCGGCTCGAAATCGGATTGATCACATTTCGATCAACTCGAAATCGACTCGAGCTCGATTCGGCTTGACTTCGAGTCGGCTCGAGTCGGCTCGAGTCGGCTCGAGTCGGCTCGAGTCGATTCCAATCGACTTCGAGCCGATTTCGATTCATTTTCTAGCCGGCTCGAAAATGAATCAAATCTCAATTTTTTTTGAGCCGATCTCGAGCCGAGTAAGCTCAACTCGATCAGGCTCGAGATCGGCTCAGTTTATAATATATATATATTATAACATATATATTATATTTAATATATATTATATACACATATTATATATATGTATTATAATATAAAATGTATTTTAATTCGAGCCGATTTCGAGCTGGATCGAACCGAGCCTACCCCGGCTCAAAATCGGCTCGAAATTATTACCGAGCCGAACTTTTGGTTCGTTAGTCGGCTCATTTAGATCGACTCAATTTCGATTCGATCTAAAATCGATTCAATTTTCGATCGATTTTCGATCTTCGATCCATATTAACACCCTTACCCATCATCTTGCTCGATATGCCTGCTCCATAAATGGCACGAACAGGGAGTTATCTACCTTTCATTTATCATGTTCTAAATAAAGATTGTAACTACTCATTTGGTTAATGGAAGTTTATGAACTTTTTTATCAAAAAAAAAAAGACATTGAACAAACAAATACTAACATTTGGCTCTTTTAATCAAAAGTTTTCTTCTTAATGGGAAGGGATAATTAACCATAAGGGCTTGCACCTATATGAAACATTTGTACTTAGAATCTAAAACCTTAAGGGTAGCTCCTTTAAGGTGAAATCTGGTAAACTAATCTGCTGATTATATACGTATTTCAACTAATTGCATTTTCAGAGCATATGATTTAGATCCTTAGTACCAAAATGAAGTTCAAGATGAGCCATTTCAAGAATACCAACTCTATTACTCGCAGTCAATAAAATGTCATCTAAAATGATTGATCTAGCTCGAGTGTATAGAATGAAGAAAAAGTGGTCACCAAACCTACTTTTCAGACCAATTTGAGAAGATACTTTGCTAAAATTTTCAAACTAGGCTCTCGAACTTTGTTTAGGACCATATATAGCTTTCCAAAATTTGCAAATCCGAGTCTTCCCTTGGGCAACATATTTTGGGCGTCACTCCCTGAACACATCTTCAAAACGATTTCCATACAAGAAAGCATTACTGGCATTCATCTGTAACATGCTCTAGTTTTGATTAATAGCAATGGATAGGAGGGAGCGAACAGAAATCAGACATGCAACAAGAGAAAAAGTCTCAAAATAGTCAACACTATAAATCTGAGTAAATCTTTTCCACTACAAGTCTGGCTTTGTAGGAATTTATACTGCCACCATAGTTAAATTTTAATATTATACTTTTTGCAGGCAATTGGTCATATACTAAAGGGGGTAAGATGAGGTCGCATGTGCCATAAGAAATGAGAGCAGGTATCTTAAAATCCATAGTTGCCTTCCATTTAGGTATAAAAAGAAGCTCATGATATGACCTGGGAATAGAAACTAAAGACAAAGACAAAGCAAAACAATGAAATGATGAAGATAAATAGTCAAATATCAAATGAGAATATAATGGATGAGCAATACTACATTTACCTTTACATAAGGCGATGGGAAGATGTAATAAAGAGGTATCTATACCAGAAGTAGTAGAAGCAGCAGGATCTTCCAAGTGATGAGATGTTGGCAATGAAGTTGTAGCGGGTGGATGATTATGTCAATGATTAGCTTGTATCGGTTGGGTAGAAATAAGAGGAGTTAAGTGGAGGAGCAAGTGGAGGAAGAGGCACAGAAGAGCTATTATTAGTTAATGTTCATGGGAAAAATAAGGTGTGATTTCAAAGAATGTAACATCCACAAATACATAAAAATAACGAGTTATAAGATCATAGCAATGATAGCCCTTTTGTATACTAGAGTAATCTAAGAAAATATAACATATTGCTTGTAGAGAAAGTTTATCAAGACCATAATGAAGAGAGTATACAAAGTTAAAGGTCCTGAAAAACAATGAATAAGATAAAATGTAACAGGACAATTATGAGTAGAGACTATTTTATGAATTGAAAGTAAATTTATGAGAAATTGCGAAGCATAAAGGGCATCAAATTGGTTAAGTGAGGGAAAAAACCTTTTCCACTAACCAGAGAAAAAGGACTGATGGCAAGAGCAACTGGAGGTAAAGACAACTAGGCAAAAAAGGAGAATAATTTTCTATTACCAGACATATGTGTAAAGACTCCTGAGTCTAAGATCCATCGTGTACTTGAATATGCAATAGCAACAGATAGTGATGGAATGGCATGAGATAATACCATAATCCTCTTGATAAAAAAGAAACAAATCCTGATGATGGACCTAGAGACGTAGTAGACATGATATGTGCACAAGTCCGAGTTCAAGGAGAAGGGGGTGCACGGAGGAAGAGCTCAGCGTCAGAGTCACTCCTAGAGAGAAGAAATAGGCGACACATAGTCTTGGGCTAGTGCAAGATATCCCATGCTTGCATGGGAAGAAGAGTATCTGCATGCGTGTGCCCGCGAGGAAGCCCCACGCATGAGCTCACAAGTTGCCCCCGATCATATGCATGCGTGCTCAGAGGGCCATGCAGAGGTGTGCGCTGACGAAGATGGTGCCATTAAGCTGCACGGAGGGGTGTGCAAAAGGAGGAAGGGCTTGATGGGCCGCATCAAGGATTGCATAGACGAAAATGGTGCTCGACAGGCTATGCAGAGCAATGCGCGAACTAAGCAAGAGGCTAGCGAGCCACACGATCTAAGACTAGGGGTGTTGACAAAGCTAGCAAGCTTGTAAACATTGGGCTGAGGACACAGAGCCACAAGGAAGTGAGGTAGAGAGATTATGAGACCTGTCTTCGCACGGAGGAGGAGAGTTCACTGATCCATAAGCATTGAAACCCTAAACTCGCTCTGATACCATGTGAGTGAAAATAAGAAGTTTATTATTTCAAGGAAAACCAACACTTAATATATATATATATATAGTGAAAGAGATAAAATATGAGACAAGAACAAAATAACTAAACTAGTCTAACATAAATATAAAATTACTAGTCTAACAGTAATCTTAACTTATGTATTGAAAAATCAAGTATAGTGGCAGCAAAACAAAAAATCTCTTACAAACCTTAATTACTCTATGAATTGGGGGTTGATATATGACTGTTTTACGTGTTGATCAAAATTAATCTCCTTAAATTAGTTAACATCATAAGTTTTGCATAACATCAAGTTGCATTAGGTGTTGGGAAGAAAATCTTAAAATTTCATTGCATTCTAACTTAAATTGAAAACGCAGTGACCTAAGCTTAAAATACCAACCATAGGGTCCCTCATATTTCATTTCAATCTTAGGCTGTACCCTCGCTTTTGTCCCGCATCTAAATGCCACTGAACAATAACATTAACAAAAACAACAATAGCAACAACAACAAAGCCTTAATTACATCTACTTGAGGTTGGCTACCATATAGGGATAGAACAATCCGAGTTCAAGCAGAATCAGACAAGCCCCAAGGTCAACTTGTTGATTTACAAATTGACTCGAGATTCAGATTTGCTCAAACTCGTCAAGTTCGAGCCAACTCAGCTTAACAAACAATCGATTTTGAGCTGGCCCAAACCTTACTCAAGCCTGTTCAAGCCCTGAAAGAATAAAGAAATATTTTAAAAAAAATATGATGCCTTCACTAGGTTTAGGTATATTTACAACCTATAAATATGACTCATTGTTCGGCTCAACAAACTCAACTTGAGCTAGATTCTTTAAGGCACACTCTCACCGTTAGCTACATAACATGCCCTCTAGCCATAAAAGTTAGCATCAAATTTAAACATAAGTGAACCTAATCAAAATATTGAAAATGCATAATAAAATGCCACAAAATTCATAAAAAATACTTACTTCTTTCAAGTTTCAAATCACTCTCAAGCTGAAGTTTGAGAAACTCATACAATCTCTCTGCATATTAAAACCACACAACCATTATTTTACAATCATGATAATTCGTAGTACTGCAAATGACATTGTGCTTCTAGAGAAAGAATAAATGGAATTAGGCATAAAATGAGGACAATGAAATAAGGTTTGTTGGAAATAGGAAAAGGTTGATTTTTAAAAGAACACATTTTTGATATATCTATGATAGTAAGAATCAAAAATGATAATAAGGAAAGTCTGACACCTTCATACTGCAGGTTTAGGTATCTCAACTCCATTTCTATAAAAATAATGAGATAGATGAAGATATAACAAAAAAGATAAAATTTGACAGCTAGAACAGCCATCGCAATTAGAACATTTTTGAAGGATGCTATTGGACATAAAGAAATGAAGTTCCTGAAGGAAATGTAGCAGATATAGTAAAGAAAATTGGGAGTACACATGGCTAGAAATAAGGTTGAAGGCCTACAGAATATGTGGTAATTAAACATATAAAATGCAAAAGGATATGATACAGAAAGATTGGAGTACACGTGGCTAGAAATAAGGTAGACGGAGATTGAAAAGGAGAATTTGCATGCCCATCGGAGAAAGTGAAATTACCTATAAAGCATGACTAATGGTATTGCGATCGCTGAAGGAACAACTCAAGAGAGTTAAATCAGAATTGTGAGCAAAAAGATAAAAACATAATCAAAATAGACAAAACCAAAATAGTGATATAAGTCTAATGACAATATAACATTAAAAACAGGAGGATATACTCTACAGCCAGTAATATGCTTTAATGTAGCAACAAAGGCAGATTACCCTCCTCAGCATCAGCAAATTCAGGCTCGATTCTTCCATCTCCCTTCAGTACTTTCTGTGCAAGGAGCAGAAGTAGACAAAATATAAATACAAAATAAAAACAGAGATCTGAGTAGACATTCAAAGGTAACTATTAGTTGCTTTAAGCAAACTCAAATAATTCTAGGCTGCATTTGGATTGGAGGTGGGAACTAGCTAATTGAAGTATGCTAACCCCATTAAAAACTCACTGTAACTAGAGTAAGAGATTTAACACAGAATTGTGTTTTGTTGCTAAACCTTCTTAACCTAGGATACTTTTTGGCTCTTTAATAACTTAACCGAGGTGAGAATATAAAATCAAATAAAAATAAAACTATCAAAAATTTGAAGGAGAATGCTACAGAAAACCTTCACATATGAACAAAAAATTAAACAAACATCATAATTGAGAAAGCACACACATCAATCCACAAAGTTGAATCCCAAAATTCAGAAATGAAGCAGCCATAAGATTTCTAGAGCAATCAAAATTTAGCAAAACCTACAGAATAACATCAAAGGGGTTTCTCTTGCTGACACTTAAAGCAATCGAGAGATGGCTTTCTGTTATTTATATATGGTCAAGTGAACTTGATAGGAGGCAAACGAGGACATTGAATTTTAACAATCAGGAAATGTTTAAGTGATCTTGATGAGGATTTAAACTAGATTAAAGCTCTTCAAAATTAAAAAGGTGCATAGTAGGAAATATACAGGATTATAAGTTATCTTCTTCAAAATTTGTAGTCAGAATAGGCAAGATTTATGATTTCACAAAAGTCCAGAATAGACTCCAGTTCGGCTAAGAGACCGATATTTCAATTTTTTTAGCACTAATAATCCAAATGGTACTTCAAAATCAAAACAAAACCTAAAGCAAAACACATTCAAACGATTGCGTGGCTCTGATTGCACAAAGGAGAGCAAGCATCGGATACACCCCTTAAAAACAAAGAAAGATTTGGGCAACCGCATGTGCAACATGATTGGGAAGACTAAAAAAAGAAATCAAATTGCAAATGAGGCTAAAAGTACACCATATCCAAGTATCAGGATATTGAAATAAATAGTATCCAATATAAATCAACTTGCACAAGATCCCAAAACAACAATTAACCAAGGATAAAGGTAATCTGATGGGAAATTAATGAGTACTATCTTATATTTTCTATTTTTGAAGATAAATTATAGTTATTCTAAATTATAACAAAACAAACAATTACTTATCTAATTAGCTCACTACCAACAAACATGCATTCAAAAATTGAACACAAAATGAGATCTACATAAGCTATCTAGCAACAAATTGCAAAACAAAACCTGCATATACAGTGTAATGTTGACTGGAACGCCAAATGTATTCCCAATTGGACGACTCCTCATCGAGCAATTTCATACCACTCTTGTGCATTTGACTTGTTGACAATATTGTCTAGCCAAAAAGCCTATATGCAAAGTGTGCTATGACATCTCCTTCCAACCTCCATAAGAGGGGTTGAGGTCTGCATGAGCAAAGAGAAGAAGGTGCGGGGGGGGGGGGGGGGGTTCTCTAGTCTTCGTTGGACTTGTGCTTGTAGTACTTCGGTTTTGACCATAAAATGGGAGGAATCCATATTTATAGAGGAATGAGGTATCATGGCTATTGGAAAGAAGCTACATGTCCTTTGCAAGTCTGTTAGAAGATTTGTTTGTGGACCCAGCTTGGATATGTGCCACATGTCTCCTAGCCTATTACATTTTGTTGGAGCCTGATAGTGATCAGATACTCACTAGTGACATAAGGGGATAAAAATGGAGGGTATCTCCTCCCTAAATGGCTAAGATATCTTGTAGAAGATGTGTTTGATCTAGACATGGATAATTGGAGGATAGAACAAAGTCCTACGACTAATATAGTGAGCGAAATATGACCACATGACATAACTACTACGGTGATAAATTAAAAAAGGCTCTAGTAGGCTCCCACGATTAATGCGTGCCCAGTTAATTCACATGATTCACTGTTGAACCGAGAATAAGTCTTGACTCTGCAATGATGAGCTTTTGGCTATGGTCGCATTCTAGGATGTGCTACCTCTGATTTGTGATTTTTCTGGGAGTTCTAAGCCATAAGCCGAAATCTTATAAAAAAGGGAAACTTTTCTTCCCCTGCTCGTGCCATAGTATAGAATGTGAAATTTACCGGAAGGGGAAAGGAATTGTATGGCTAAACATTGTATTTGGATCTACTAAAAGCAGATATGATGAGATAATACTTACATGCTCCATATTGAAGGGCATGACTAAACTGACCACATAAACGGGGCATCCAGTTTGCTAATGTACGCATTTGTTCATACTTTCTGCTCTGAGTTAATGTATCGAATCCACATGTGCATTTTTTTTTTCTGAGTAATGATCAGTTTTGCATATGCTGGGGTTAATACAATCTTTATGTGAACATATTACATTTGTCTTTGGTATTGAGTCAGACATGATGCGAAATATTTTTCTGAATTCATGGTACATGTTGACGATTGCATTATATAAATGTTGAACACATACAATGGGAACCTATTGTATACATGCTCACAGTTTAATGTGCTACGAGATTTTGTATCGAATTGAAATGTGTATTTCTCCCTTTAAGCCATGTTCAAATTTCTATTAGATCCTCGGAGCAAAACTATCTTCACTTATAAATAGTNATATTATATGTCTTATACATATCTTCGTACAGGGACAAAGTTATTTTATATTACAGATGTACAATAACTATGTATAGTAGTTATATGCTGACATTTGAAATAATTATTGCTAAAATACTTGACATTTCATTTGAGAGTGGAAGACATTACATAGATTTTTGTAAGGTGTTTCATTAGCTTTCTTTATAATTTTATTGTGATTCCGATGATTTTGTGAATATATAATGATTGCGTTGAAGGATGGCTACACCCTCACTATGTTCTGATTGTGAGTCTACCACTACGAAGAAGTCGTCCAAGAAAAAATCCAAAGGACTAATTACCGAAAGTTAGTTACGAAACAAGCAGGTTTTACTGAAATACCCAATCAGATGGTCAATTTCATATCAAACCCATTGGATCCTAAACCTAAATTTTCTCTCCCATTTTTGCTTGGTTTTATGGCCGGGGCACGATATCAAGCAAGATTGACGGAAAGGAATGCCTAGATGCTTATCTGTTGCGAGAATATGTAATTAATTATATGTTTGTATGGTAAAAATTTTCTTTTCTTATGCCTTAATCTTTCTGTA
This sequence comes from Apostasia ramifera, assembly GCA_019297695.1. Taxonomy (NCBI): domain Eukaryota; kingdom Viridiplantae; phylum Streptophyta; class Magnoliopsida; order Asparagales; family Orchidaceae; genus Apostasia; species Apostasia ramifera. The sequence goes on from JAEMOT010003984.1 coordinate 235,827, forward strand.
AGGTATTTTCGGATATAATTATTCTCATCTACTGAAATGCTATGTGTACTT
>JAEMOT010003984.1:240465-265471 GCA_019297695.1 Apostasia ramifera
GCCCGTACTCGATCAAATCAGTTAATCATCGTCAATAACTCTTCTCCGATTCAAATCGCTGGTAGATTCTTTCCTGAATACAACTAAGCTGATTATTTGATTTCAACACAAATTATTTGCTTGACTTGTATTATTTATTTGGCTCTAATTGTGTGACCCGATATTTCTTTATATGTTAATTACTGTTGGATTAACTGTGACACGTCTGCCCTAAATTCCTGAACCTCGGATCTGATTTATTGAATTAAATTGACGCTATAATCTAAATTAATAAATTTTTATTTATCATACGATCTAGTTTAATTTAAATTTTAAAATATCTTATAAATTTACGGGATTCAAAAATCTTATTTGTCATATAATTTATTTAGAAAATATTTTTCTTTTAATTAAAAGAATTTACTAATTAATTTTGCTGAATATAAATATAAAATATTATTGACATCTTTTTTTCATCCCGCATCACCATGAAACCAACGTCCATGGTTACAGAATTCGCCTAATGAGGGAACTGGAAATTCTGGGGCCCGATAAGGCGATGCATTCAAGTTTTGATCGCACAGCTTCGCGTCTCTTTTCCACAACTCTCCACTTCCCGATTCCGCCGACGCCCTATCTACTCTCTCCTCCCCCAAATTGTTTCCTTACTCCATGCTGCTAGTTAGTGGAAGTGTTTTTTATCTGTAAAATTTACACTTGGATCTCTGAATTTATAAAATAATAATACTTAAATTAATATTTTTAAAATTTAACATCTAAATTTTCTATTTTTAAAATCTTAATATCTTAATCATTTTTTTTAAAAATTTCTTATTATTAAATTTTTAAAAATTATAATTATATTTTCCCATCTCTTTGCCTCCAATAGCAAGTGAGAGAGGGGGGATGGAGGTTATACTATTTTTCATTTAAACACAACTTGACAAAAAATAGATTTAAAATTTACTTCAAGCTTTTTGCTATTGGATTTGAAACTGCTTTACTCACTCAAAGCCTCTCAATTTAATTTTATTTATTTTGAAGACAAATTCGATATCAAACTAGCCCAATATAATACTAATAGAATAATCAAAATTCACAATATCTTGATTCGAGTCATTATTGGCTGAGAACTATTCGAGACGTAAATTAAGTCAAGTCATAGCCTAGTTGGTCATAACATGATTTTTAGGCTCGATTCATTTAAAGTAAATAGTGTCATATCAAATAGCATGAAATAGTTTTCATAATCAAATTGAAGATATTGAGAGCTACAAGGGAATAAAGAATAAAAAATCTTTACATTTATAGTTAGAGTTGTTTAATGTACATATCATAATTTTTGATATTTTTAAGTATTTAAGTTATCTAATATATATAGATAGTGTCACATGTTAATGTTGTTATCCAAAATGGAGGCATCACTGATACTTTAAAATAAAATAAAAATAAAAAATTGGAGGCATTTCAATATTACTAAGTTTAACGCTCAAATTACGGTATCTCGGAAGAGCCGAGAGTGAATTAGAAAAAACCGTGTTGTAACTAGCTATGCGCTATGCGCTATGTGCTAGGCATTGTGACTTCCTATGCTAGCACAATACAATCCACGCAAATCCCATTTGACCAATCAGGGCGGTATTCTTGGTAAAAGGTTTATAAACTATACGAGATGCTTAGGGATAGTAATTTTACGTAGAAATTAAAACATATTTGTATTTTACTTGATTTAAAGTAATTTCCTCTAGCTCAAATTTAGATAAATAAAAAAAATTGATTTAATTTAAAATTAACTCGATATACATATAAATATATATATATATATATATATATTTATAATTTTTTAAAATAAAACTAAGAAAATTTATATATGTAATTTTATTTTAATAACTTATATAAAAGAGATGGGGTGCTAAATATACATTTAAATTTTAGAATTGAATTTGTAATATTATATTTAAATATACCTAATATATATTTAGGTAAATTACATCTAGGTCCATGAGTTTAGAACTTAATAATGTGCAAGTCCATATTTTCAAAATTATAATATTGAGGTCCCTGAGTTTTAATATAATTACCAAATGAATCCTTTTATAATTTTTTTATTATTAAAAATTTTATAATTACTATTATATACCGCCTCTCTCTCCATCTCTCTCTTTCCCTCCCTCCCTTACTCCCATCTTGGTCACCGAGTGCATGCGAGGCCACGGTCATCAGCCCTCACGTGCGCGTGACATGCTGCTGGTTGTACTACTCCAGCATCTATGAGCCACAAAAAGCCGGCAAGGCATGACCAGCAGCCATGGCTACAACTCACACGCATGGATTGCCAACAGCGACCAACCACCCGTCTTTACACATCATGCGAGAGGGTTGGTGGCGCGCAGCGCATGCGAGGGATTCTGGTTGCGTAGCCTCACGCCTCATGTGCAAGGGCTGCCCGCAGCGGTCGGCCACGTGGCCTCGCATGCGCAGAGTGATTGGGAGAAGAGAGAGGGGAAAATGGTATAATGATAATTATAAAAATATTAATAATAAAAAAATTAGAAAAGAACTTATTTGATAATTATATTAAAACTCAAGGACTCCTGTATTATAATTTTGAAAACGTAAACTTATTAATTTTAAGCCCTAAACTTAGGGATCTAAGTATAATTTATCCTATAGCTTATAATTATGCTCCAATCGAACTCGACTTAAAATCAAAATTTTTAATTTTGAGTTTAACCTAACTTACTCAAAATCGACTCGAAGGCACCTTCTAACTATGTTATACAAATTAATTAAAATAGAATTACATAAGTAGGTCAACTTTTAAATGAATCTAAGTTATTGGTGACTCAAATATAGCTCGTTTATATGTAAACAAACGTGAAATGCGGATAAAAAAAATATTTGAGGTTTGATCAGATAAGAACTCAAGTCAGATCATGATCTGACCCATTAGCAAAGCTTTGTACTATGATATAATATAGTTCTAAGAGACAGACGAAAATAGCCTCATATTTTGTGATATTAATATACAATTGATTTTATCAAAAAAAAAAATACAATTGATTTCTTTTGCTTATTGACTTAAACTTTTTAGTTAACAAGTGCCCATTCAATTGTATATTAGAAATAACTTGAGCTCCCTTAAAATAACTCTCCTAACAAGCAGTATCAGAACTAATGGTATAGCTAAATGTTAAGTAAATCAAGTATTTTATGCTGATCGTGCTTTCATGTATTTTTCACTATTGTTTGTTAAGAATTTATAAAAATTAGTGACTAGATCTCCATTGTGCAAGCAGTTAATGTGAGGAATATGATATAAATTTGTTATTATTTTAATATATATATAAGATATAAAATAAATTAATTATATAATGTGATATAACTATTTTAAATTAAATTAAATTAATTTTAACCTACCAAACAAATAAGTACTTAAAAAATTTATTCCTCCCCTTGGAATGATAGTGAAACTCCAATCACATATCATTTATATGCCACATTATAAAGTTCAAGCCTGGAAGGCAAACATCTTTAAAAAAACTTATTTTTCTCTTTAATTTTCTTTTCTCATTCTTTTAAAATATGAAAATCTTACAATTAACAAGCTATTCCGTTCAAATAATATCAATACATAATTACATATATTCCATGATTTATCACATGCCTTGTACATAATAATTTTACATATTTTTATGCTGCCACATAATGAAATAAATTTCAGGCATGCAGCTACCAGGTAAGTAATTAATTTTGAGGTAATTTTACTTAGGTCATTGAGATTTACTTGACTTACCATGCAGGTAAATAATTTTAAAAATATGTCAGATAGGTCCCCAAAACTTACTGTATAGATCACCGTGGTTCTTAATATTTATAAAAAACTTCCAATAAGGTCCAATTAAACGTTTTCCGTTAAAAATTCTGTTAAATCAAAATTTTAATTAAGAAATCATAATTTTTTTTAATGTGATTTAAATATTATAGTATTTAAATGTTGATGATACTAAATAATTATTTTCTCTATATAATATCTCGTAACAACAAAACAACTTATTTAAGCAGTCAACAAGTTATATTGAATTGAATTTCCCCATATTTGATTTCATGTGTAAAAAATTTTAATCTAAGGCCTTGTTTGGTTGAAGACCATTTTGGTCATATATATAATTAAAATGACCTCCAATTATTTTATTATTTTTTTTATTTTTTATTTTTAATACATAAATTTCAATATAGAAATTTAATTTATATCACATTCTACATAATTTTTAATATATTATATTTAATTTTTTATTATTTTTTTAATAAATAGTTAAAGATCATTTTGGTCATAGCCTGATCTTTAACCAAATATAGGCTAACGAATAATAAATCACATAAAACTTAAGTACTTTTGATATTAATAAACTGATGGCCCTCGTAAGAATATAAATAAATAAATCGAAGGCTCTTCCGTACTCTTGCACTATCATAATTGAGAAATTACAAGAATAATTGATTCCCCATTATACATCTACATAATTGAGTAGACTATTGCGATGTATACACTTAGATGATCAATTTAATAGAGAAGGAGCGTGAATGAATTTTCATACAAAGAAGAGATTTATCGAGAAAGATATAAGAAATTGTTTCATATTAGAAGGGAAGAAAATAGAGAATATTTAGCAGAGAGTTGCTAGTGAAGCTGATCACTTGGCTACAAAGACTGAATGGAAGATGGTCGAAAAGGTTGAGGGTCGAGTGTTCAAGATTTGGGCCTCTGTCATCGTAGAAGCCGGCATTGCCACAGTTGCTTTATACAAGAAGAGTCTCAATTGTAGGCGAATGCAACTCGACAAAAAGTCGGAAAACAGCTTCAGACCTTCTGAAATCTGGGAGAACACGGTCAATGAGTTCTAAGGCATAAGACACATTAACTCGTTTGGTTCGAAGCAAAATTTTTACTCAACACAAATTTTAATTATAAAAATTAACTTTTTTTCACATCTAATATAAATACGAATATTATTCATATTTTACACACTTTTTAATATTAAAATAAATTTTTTTTTCATTAAATTTAAAAAATAATTTTTTTTTTGTTCAAAAAAAAAATTCAAACCAAACGGAGATTAAAATTGTCTCCCATTGATCGGCTCATCAGCTACATTGAGAAGTATTTCAATCTCACGGAGTAAGGCGTTTTTTTTTATTTTTTTATTTTTTTAATTTTTTTATTTATTTATTTTTACATTGACGCTCCGGAAGAAAGTTAGCTGAGGTCCATAGAGCTGTTATCGGGCCGATTTTGAGCGAGTCAAACTCAACTCGAAATCAAAAATTTCGAGCTCGGCTCGGCTCGAAATCGATCCGAAATCGAAATGGGATATGATTCGAGCTGGCTCGGCTCGAAATGACTCGATTTCGAGCCGGCTCGAATCATGATTCGAATCAGCTCGGAATTGTAAAAAAATTATTGAAATGTTATGTATTTAAGAGGATTTGATCCCTAGACCTTGAGGAAAAAAACTTTAAATCTCCTCTACTCTACCACTAAACCAATATCTAAATTATATAAAGTAATAATTTATTTATATATATATTTATATAATATATTAATATTATTTATGCTATATATATAATTTCGAGCCAAATCGAATCATGTTTCGAGCGAGCTAGGGCCAACTCGAAATTGGCTCGAAATGAACTTCGAGCCAAAATCCTTAGCTCATGATTCGATTCAAAATTTTCGAACCGATTTCGAGTCGATTCAAAAATCGAACGAGTTTCGAGTTTCGGATATTTTTAACACCCCTAGCTGAGGAGCAGAAAAAAACAGACTGAAATCTTCAATATTTTTTTTAATTATTATTTTGCTTTTTCTATTTTTTTTATTTATCAAATGATGGAGATTTTTTAACTCAAAAATATAGACTAATGAATAAAAACTAATATTTCTATATCAACTTAATTTGGTGTTGATCATTGAACATAGGATAATTCTCTCGAGTAGTTCAGTAGAATGAGATTGATCTTTCAGATTTAGTGAGTTGAATGCTGAGTACAATGATCTAAGGGAGGAAACATTACTGTGCTTCAATGTCTAACAATGTCAAGCATCCGTCTGCCAATAGCGGAGAGCCACATGAATGAGTGGGCCCTGCTTCGCGTACAACGCCGCAAATAGTGTTAAGTTGTTGAGCGGTCGACCACATGGTCCTGTCGGGTGATCGGGCCTATAGTCGGTTAACTGTACTATTCAGACACTCAGATCGGACTGTCAAGTTGGTCAACTGAATTGTCCGTTTGTTAAGACCGGACTGTCTATTCGGCCACCAAATAAGTAGATATTAGATAAGTAAAATAGACAGCTTAAAATTAAGCATGTATTAATTTGAGAATATATTACATATAATACTTACTATTTCAAATGAATACCTACCTATACTTACTTTTCCTAGACATTTACCTACTTAATTTAGTAGTCAAACAGAAAATCTGATCAGAACAAACGGACAGTCCGATCAGCTACTAGACAATCCAGTAACAAATCGAATGGTCCATTCAATCGCTCAGCAGTTTAATGCCGTTTACGATGTTATGCGCAAAGCAAGACCCGATCATCCGCATGGCTTTGCGCTATTAGTGGACGAACATTTGTTGTGACCAAGCGTCCAAAAACTAATAATTTTTCCTAAGACCATACACTGTGACATTCAATCCCCCAAGTTAGGCTTCTGAAATTCTTGAAAGAATTTCGCCTGTCGCGCGGAACTGCAGACAAGTGTTGATTTCAAGATCGAAAAGATAAAAATTCATACATACAAGGGAGGACTGTTAGTAATAATCACACTAGCGTATAATCATGGGTTATTAAATATTTATTATATATAAATATAAATATAAATATAAATATAAATATAAATATAAATATTGGCACGCAATAATCCATCATTTGCACATGATGTTCATTCGGGTTGTTCCCTCTCCCTTGGCCCGGCGAATTAAGAAAACCCTAGCCCGCACCACGGATCCATTTCCGAGCTTGAACCCTGGCGCCACCGAGAACCACACTACCACTGACCCTGGCGAAGCCGCCCGAACGCCGGGGAACTTCACGACGCTCTCCATGTACTCCGGGTGGAAGTCAGCCCCCCTGCTGGCCTCGAAGTGGCTTGGCGTGGGGTCTATGGCGAAGGCAAGCAAGTGCAGCTGCCACACAGCCTTGGCTAGCCTAAGAAACTCACCATAGAAACTCGTCCTTGGATGGTGGCCGGCCATCACTGCCAGGCGCTGGTCGGAGCCACCAAAGAGCGAGTCCTCCATCTTGGGGTGCACCACGGCCAAATACTTTTTACCGGCAAAACGTCCGAACTGGCAGGTAGGAAGGATTCCCAGCAGCTCGTTCGGATCCATGGCGCGCATGTCTCGGAACTGAGCGAAGCAATCTCGCCGGAACTCCGCCGGCCTTAGCAGCGATGCCAGGGAGCCATCCAGGTAGAAAGTCTCGTTCTCGAAGCCATGAAAGAGCTTCCGGTTCACGTACGACTCCAGCACATGCCTTTCATGCTCCGACTCAGGCATGTTCGGCTGCGGCAGCGCGTGCTCGGTCAAATCCGCTAGCCCATGGCAGCCTTCAAGGATTGAGCGAGCCACCGCGGCAAGGTCCCACCTTCCGGCGCGCATCAGGGAGAGTAGGTGCATCGTGAAGGACTGGGACGCCACCTTCACCTGCTGCACGCACCACTGGAACAGCTCAGGCGTTGGCACCGCCTCTTCTCCTGTTCAACTTCCTTATATGCAAATTCAACGTCTACCACACATAGAACATTTGTATATATATAGCGGGAGAAAAAAGTCCAGACTACGTACTGACCGATGCCGCTGATGCATCCCACCCTCTTGCTGGATTGGTGGCGACCTCGGCGGAAGCCGGCTCCGCGCGGTGTGCTACCACGCAGCTTGTCCTTTAGTTTCATGATTTTGGCTTCCTTGGCCTTGAGCTCTCGCCGGAGATCCTCCAGCGCCGCCTCATATGGTGCCACCACATCCTTCAGCGCTAGCCTCCCACCTGCAGCCCTGCTGGTTCCCCATTGGAAGCAGTCATGAAGGTGGGCTAGTTTGCGGAGCTCGACAACAACAGCGGCATCAGAAACGTGAATTCGATCAGGGTCCCATGAGCTCTGAGCGTCCTGCAGGCCGACGTAGGCGAACTTAACCGCCGAAACAGCGTCGAACACCTCGGTCATGAAAGCCTCCATCTCTGACAGCCTCTGGAAGGCGGAAACGGTGGAGCTGCTCTCCCCCTTCACTTTCCAGATTCCGATCCCCTCCACCGAATCATTTTCTTCTCTCATCTCATCCTTATCTGGCCCATCCCACTTCATTGCAGAGGCGCAAACCTCATCATCACCGTCGGCATGGCCGTGGAGACCGCCAGCACGGGGGTGTGTGAGGCATGAGGAAGTGACGCGATGCATGAGGCCGGAGATGTTGCAGATGCGGTCAGTCATCTCCCTCTTTCTTGCTTTGATCTCATCCTTCCTGTGCCAAATAATTAAACAGCAAAGCTTCAGCAGACAGGGACTGCAGAACTACAAGCCACAGAAGATTTGTCAACTACCCAGTTAATATAACCAAGCAATATACCACACTACAACTACATTGGTGCGCTATTTTGCACATGTTGTTGTGGTGTTCCTTCTAGGGGGTGAGAAGAATCCAAGTTCGAGCCAAGCCGGCCACAACTCAAAACTTGGCTCGCCATAATTCAATTCGAGTTCGAGCTAGCTTGAGCTTTAATCGAGCCAACATAAACTCTCTAAAAATTAATTTTTTTTAAAAAAAAAAATTATCTTAAATAAGACATAAAATTGAATTAACTATATCCACAAAATTTTTTAAAAAATATCATGAAAATTAGACTTTAGGGAGACTTTTATTATATGATTTTGATGTCACCTTGTTTTGTCATACAAATAGGTGTTCTTTTACATATCAGAATAAGAAGATAATGATTGGTCCATCCCCACCAAGGACAACTCCGAAAAAGAACAGCGTGACTCATAAGCAAACTGAGAACAACAAAAAATTGTATTTAATTGGAATACATAAGTTAGAGAAAGATCAATGAGGGTAGTTTTATTTGGGCAATTATTGTTCATGAAGTTAGAGAAAGCCTACCATTTGAGCAGCATCCTAAGGTCACTTCTCCCTTTCATGAATATTCTAATATCTATCCTATTGGCCTACCTTACTGCTTACCCCTGTGTGTGATATTCAACACGCAATTGATCTAATTTCAAGGCCTACCTTACCGAATGTACCTTGTTATTATATGAATCCTACTGAGCATATTGAATTAAAAAAACAAATAAATGAGTTACTTAAAAAAAGGTTCATGAGAAAAAATTTAACCCCTTGTGTCGTTCTTGACTTTCTTACTCTTAAGAAAGATGACACTAGAGAATGCGCATGGATAGCTGCGTAAATAATAAAATTTTTGTGAAGTACTATTTCCCTTTACCAAGTTTAAACATGTTAGACATGATAGCTGGTTCCAATGTATTTTTGAAGATCAATCTTAAAAGTGAATATCAACTCAAAATTAGGCCTGAGAATGAATGAAAAAAATGAAAGACAGTTTTTATGAATAGTTAGTTATGCCTTTTAGGTTATTCGGCGCTAGCATATTTATGCAATTAATAACTTAAGTATTATGACCTTTCATTAGCACATTCATTGTCGCATTATTTGATGGCATTCTTATTTTCAGTAAAATTAAAGGAGAATACTTCAGACTATCTTCGTCAGATTTGTCAGGTTCTTAGAACAAAAAGCTCATATATGAACCTAAAGAAATGCACATTTATTACAAATTAGGTTATCTTTTTGGGTTGTAGTCTCTCCTGAGAGTGTTTCTGCTGACCCCGAGAAAGTGAGTCATATGTGAATGGCCAGTACCTCATAATATTTCTAATGTACGTATGTTCCATGATTTAGCTACGTTTTATCATCATTTTATCTGAGATTTTAGTACCATTATAGCTCCTATAACTAAATGCCAGAAAGAAAGGGGCATTTGAGTGGACAAAAGTTACTGGTAAAGTTTATTTTGAAATTAAGACTCATATGTCAAAGGCTCTTATACTACACTCCCAAACTTTTGTAAAGCCTTTGAAGTGTCCGACGATGCATTTGGGGGAAGAATTGATGGAGTGGAGCAAGGAAAGTCATCCATGACTTTCTTTAGCAAAAAATTAAATGAAGCTAAGCAAAACTACTTTACCTATGATAAGAACTTTTACGCGGTAATTCAGATACTTAGGTATTGGAGATATTATCTCCTACCACATAAGTTTGTCCACTTTTCTAATTATGAAGCTCTTAGGTACCTAAACTCACAGAAGAAATGTAATTCACAACATGCAAAGTGGATTGAGTTTCTACTTTAGCATAGAGCAAGAGCTGATAATCGAGTCATTGCGCTCGGCGACTCTTAGTTGTCGAGTTTCTTTATTGTCCACTATGAGTATTGAGGTTGTCGATTTTGATAAACTCAAAGACGCCTATGAGGATTGTCTCGACTTTGAGATTATCTATGCAATATTATGAGATGGGTCATCTAGAGAGCATCCTAATTATCTCCTACTAAGTGGATATTTATTTTGAGGATGTAAATTGTGTCTGTCTAATACCTCTATTAGAGATTTCATGATCTAAAAGTTTCATGCCAGAGGTCTCGCTGATCATTTTGGATAGAACAAAATAATTGAAGCTGTGAAAAGTCTATTTTATTAGCCACGTCTTAAGAAGGACAGAGCACGTATCGTTACTTAGTGTAGAACATGTGTTGTTGCAAAACAGTAGAAGCAAAATACAGGTCTCTACATCTCACTTCTTATTCTTAATCATCCTTGGCAAGATATTAATATGAATTTTATTTTTTGGGTTACTTCGTACTATCATGAGGCATGATTTCATATGTGTTGTAGTTGACCACTTTCCAAGATAGCACATTTCCTATCTTGTTCGAAAATATCTTATGCATCTAGGATAACAAATCTCTTCCTCAATGGAGTTGTGAGATTATACGGTTTACTTAAGTCCATTGTTTCTGATAGAGATGTGAGATGCACGAATTATGTTTAGAAAACCCTATGGCATATGTTGGGTACCAAATTTATGTTCTTTGCTTTTCACCCACAAACTGATGGCCGGAGTATGGTAGTTAATCGAAGTCTAGATAATCTACTTAGATGTCTGGTTGGGTGTCACACCCCAACTCGCTAATATATGAATTAAGTAGCGAATCAACTAGTTAGGTGGGGGGCGATCCTAAAATATCTTTTAATACTAACTAAATAACTCAACATCCAAAATAATATATTAATAACTATGAAAAATAATTTAATTTTATCAAAATAATTTAATATCACTTTCAATAAAGTGCAATTAATTAAAAATAAATACTAATCAAGAAGCTGGTAGGCCTATGACGCCCGTGGCCAAAGAGGGAGGGGAGTAATCGCCTGGTGATGTCCTAAGAGAAAGAAATCACTGAGGTAAAGTGCGGCTCCTAGCAGGCTTTTAGGCCGAATAATGAGTGGTGAGAGAGGCACAGAAATGAATCGTCTCACATCAAAAAAAGAGGGAGATCCTGAGCTGTATAAGTAGATAACGTGATCTTAAATAGTAGAGACACCTTTTAGGGCAAAATCATTTAGGTAATGATGAAAAACTTCATAGTTAAGCATGCTTGGACTGAAGTAGCACTAGAATGGGTGATCTCCTGAAAAGTGTTGAAGTCATGCAATTTTCCTAAAACTAAAACGAACAATACCTCTACATTTGCATCACATAAATGTATACATACATACATGCATAAGTATATGTATATGCGTACCCATATACATACATATATGTATAAATATCGCAACTGAAATAAGTAGACATATATAGATACACATCCAGTTTATTGTGCAAAATTAAATTGAATATTAATAAATAACATAAAATCTTAAATGACGTTTTTTATGGGCATTCTAATACCTTCCCTTTCTATTCATTTTTTATTCTTTATTATATTCCTTTCAAATAAACAAAAAAATTATTTTTTCATTCTTATGAAATAACAAATCTATTCTTATAAAATAAAAATTTAATTCCAAAATTATTTCATTTCATCAAAATAAACATAACCTTATTGGACATAGAAAGACATTTCAGGGCACCTATAAAACACTATTCAATATATTTAATATTAATTTTTTTTTTATTAATATTATATTTTTATTAATACTATATATAATACCAAAAGGCTATAGACACTTCTACCCTTTTTTTATTAATATTTTGTGCATGTAAAAAATAAAATGAGTTGAAGAGAAAGCTAAGAAAATTGGTAGCTTAGATTTCAAACTTTAGTACTCTAATAAGAATAAAAATAAGAATAGAATGAGTATAATTCTGGATAAGAGCTTGAAGGATCACATAATGAAAATTAAGAGAAATTATGATAGAATTATGACTTTAAAAATTATAATCAATGAAATGATTATTATTATTGTAAGTGTGTATGCTCCCCAAGTAGGTTTGAATGCGAGTATAAAAGAAAAATTTTAGAATGATTTGGAAGAAATTAATACAAGAGATATATCAGAACAAAAGATTATTTATTGGAGGAGATTTAAATGAACATATTGGAAGTGTTGCTGAGGAATTTAATAGCACCCATGGTGGATATGATTTTCGAGAGATAAATGAGGAGGGTAAAATTATTTTAGAATTTTCTTCAGCATATGATCTTGTAATTGCTAATACTTTATTCAAGAAGAGAGAGGAGCATGTTATCACGTACAAGAATGGAACTTCAAGAATTCAGATTGATTATTTTCTTATAAGAAAACGAGATCGCTTGGATTGTAATGATTGTAAAGTTATTCCAAGTGAATGTTTGACTATCCAACATCGATTAATAATTTTAGATTTCGAGATAAAGAATATGGAGAAGAAATAATAAGTCAAAATCCTATCCTCGGACTCGATGGTGAAATCTAAAGAATGAGAACAAATGTATATTTAAGAAGAAGGTTTTAAAACTTGGGCAATAGACCATTAACGAAAAAACTGATCTTATGTGATTGACAGTAACTAATTGTATCCATAAGGTGGCGAAGGATGTGTTGGGAGAATGCAAAGGAATGATTTCAAATAATAAAGATACTTGATGGTGGAAAGATGATGTACAAGAAAAAAATTAAGGAGAAGAAGATTTGTTATAGAGATTGATTTAAAAACAAAAATAAGAATAAGAGAGAGAAATATAAAGTGACTCGACGAGAATTTAAGAAAGCAGTAGGCAATGCAAAGAATATGGCTCTTGAGAATTTATATAAGAAGCTAGACACTCATTATATAGGATTGTCAAGATAAGAGATAGAAAAACTAAAAATTTAATTGAAGTAAAATATATCAAAGATGAAGATCAAAAAGTATTTTTCATGAAAAAAAATATCAAAGATAGATGGATGAGTTACTTTCAACAGCTTTTCAATGAAGATTGTGAAAATTCAATTGATCTTACGGAATTCAGCACCCCAAAGAAAGTAAAAATTACTCTTACATCCGACGTATTAGTAAAATTGAAGTCTGAAATGCTTTAAAGAAGATGAAGCATAAAAAAATAGTAGGACCAGATAACATCCCAATAGATATTTGGAAGTGCTTAGAAGATAAAGGAGTTTCTTGGCTCACTAGATTATTTCATATGATTTTGAAGACCAAAAAGATATCAAATGAATAAAAAAAGAGTATATTAGTATCTATTTATAAGAATAAAGACGATGTACAAAATTGTGTAAATTATAGAGGAATTAAATTAATGAATCATAGTTTAAAACTTTGGGAGAGGGTGATCGAACAAAGATTACGCTATAATACTAAGGTATCAGAGAATCAGTTTGGTTTATACTAAGTAGATCTACTATAGAAGTCATTCACCTATTAAGAAGTTTAATGGAGAAATTTAAGGAGAGAAAAAAAAGCCTACATTTGGTTTTATTGATTCGAAAAAAGCTTATGATAAAGTCTCAAGAAAAATACTTTGAAAAATTTTAGAAAAAAAAGAGATTTGCACTGCTTATATTCAAGTTATTAAAGACTTGTATGAAAGAGTTGTTACCTGTGTTCGGACATAAGGAGGTTTGACTAAAAATTTTTCTATTACAGTTGGATTACACCAAGGCTCGGCTTTAAGTCTGTATCTTTTTACTTTAATTATGAAAGTCATGACTGGACATATCCAAGATAAATTGCCTTGGTGTATGCTCTTCGCAGATGATATTATCCTTATTGAAAAAACTAAAGAGGGAGCTAAAGAGAAACTAGAACTTTAGAGGAAAGCTTTAGAATCAAAAGATTTTCTTCTCAGTACATCAAAAACTGAATATATGGAGTGCACATTTAGTCAAGGAAGAAATACTTATATTGGAGATGTGACAATTGGTATTCAAATTGTCAAGAAGAGTGAGCGCTTTAGATACCTTGGATCAATCATACAAAATGATGAAGAAATGGATAATGACGTTATTAGCAAGATTCAAGCAGGATGGGTAAAATGGAGAAATGCTTCTGGTGTGTTGTGTGATAAAAAAATCTTAAGGTGAATGTGTGGATATACACGAAAGGATAGGATGAGAAATGAGTATATTCAAAATAAAATTGGTGTTGCACCAATTGAGGATAAACTTAAAGAAAGTCGGCTTAAATGGCTTGGACAACTAAATCATAGGCCGATTGAAGCTCCAGTTAAAAAAATTGAGTTATTGAATTTTGCCTATGTACAAAGAGGAAGAGGGAGACCAAAGAAGACATAGCAAGAAACTATAAGGAGTGATCTTAATTACTTAGACTTAAATAAGAATTTGGTAACTAATAGAGCGCAATAGAAACAAAAGATTCATGTAACCGACCCCACCCAGTGGGATTAAGGCTTGGTTGTTGTTGTTGTATTAATATGTAAAATCTTTATTATTATTAATATTTTACCAAATAAAACTAAAAATTTATTTCTTTTATTATCATTAAAATCCTAATCTAGTTGATAAGTTAAAAATTTTTCCTCCCACCCAGTCCCTAAGCCTCACGAAGGCGAAGCAACCACAAAATATTTGAAACCTTAGCTCCGTCTTTGTTCTTCTCTCCTCCTTAAGGCTGATGAGCTCTCATCTCCTTCTATTGTCGCACTCGCAATAGCATTCCTAGCAAGTAAAACCGCATGATCTCTTGTCCTCTCACTCTCACTAAAAAGTGAATCTTAGATTTACATATCAACCCTTTATGATGTGAACGATATTTCTTCTTAAATTTTCATTTTTAAAATTTTTTATACTTAAATGAACCAAATTTATTATATATTTTATATACTTTCTTAAGCATGAATTTCTATTTTTTTATTATTATAGTATTTGATGTGTCGTGTTATATCCGTGTCTTATATTTTGAAAAATTATCGTATCGTACCATGCTGTATCTGCGTGTCCTTGTATTGCATCTATACTTCATAACTTCTGATTAAAGTTTAATCATATATTTTAATATTTATCATTATATTTAAATTGATGACTAATGATATATCTAATTTTAATGGTTACAGGCTTGATAAATTATTGCAAAGTTGGTGTTCCATACATAGTTAAAGTGAAAGGAACTTGAGAGTTGAATCAAACTTGATTTGTAGAGTGTTGAAGTGATCAAAATTGAAAAAAAAAGCATTGGAAACTAGACTCAATGAAAACTAATTATTTATTTGTCCATTTATTTTTTGGTGTTGTAATTCTTGTTGAAATTGATTTAAGGTTCATCTTCTTGTAGTGCTAGGATGATACGAATTACTTAATGAATATTTAGGACATCGATATAAGGTTATAGAGTTGACTCTAAACAACATTGGAATGAAAAAATCATTATTGGAGAGTTTAAACTGCCTAAGTCGACCTTGCGATCAATCTAGAGGAGTTACAATTGACCCTATGATGAGAGGTGTGAAATAATTTTTAGATCACCCTAGTTAGAGAATAGAGGGTTCTGATGACTGTGAGGCTAGGTTGACCCAACTAGATGGAACTTGCAGTCTCTAGATTTAGCAGTTAGCTATTCCAATGGCTAATCTAGGTCAACCTAGCCCCATGTTTGGGTCTTGCCTACATAAAGGATGGAAGTGCTTTTTGGCCAATTTGATGATATTCTTGCCAATTTTTAAGCCCAATTAATTGCAGACTAATCCTCTAGTGTGATTGATTAAAAAGCAATTAATTGGTGACCAAGGATTCAAGTACTCATTATGGTGATCTATCTTCTACTAAAGCTTTAAGTTTAAATCAATCAGAGAAGAGTTGTTACTTCTAGTTTACTTGCACTATCCTATATCTTGTTTCTTTTATTTATCCCTCACCTATATTGTGAGGAGGTCCTTTAATTGGTGATTAGGGGAGGTGATTTGTAGTTCATTCACTCGATACTAAAGAGATGCCCTAGTGGGATCTAAGTGGGTACTTAATATCCTTCACAGTAAATGTGAAGATGACCCTAGAGTGCCATTTTAGAAATGTGCTTTGTGGATTTTTTACTTTGTGTGAATAGAGCCTCTAAAGTAAGCTAAATGATATGAGATTGAATCTCTTGCATTAAGAGCTTCTTTAATTTGGGCTTTTTTTTTTTTTTTTTTTAATCTAACACAAATTTCAATTATAAAAATCAAATTTATTTTACATCCAGCACACATAAAAATATTAGAATTAATTTTATTTCATATTTTACATACTTCTCAATATTAAATTAAATTTCTTTTCTATTAAATCTATAAGATAAAATATTTTTTTTCTTATCTAAAATTTAATCCTAGAACCAAATGAAGCTTGTGTGAAGAGGGAATTTAGAGTGAGCTAGGAGTGCAATTATTCTTTTGAATGAAGCAAAGGGTCTCTAAATATAGAGGGCAATATAAGGGCTGTTCTATCCGGACCAAATAAGTGATTTATTATAATAAAATTTATTGATTTAAATTGTGGTGGAGGTAAGCTTAGAATTAAGCTAAACCATATAAAATTTATCATTTGTATTTTATTATTGCTTCTACTTGTGAATTCTTTTCATTGTTAATTTGTGCTTAGGTAATTTTAATTGTGCTATATAATCATAAATAAAATCTATACTAGTAAAATAATTCAGTTTTTTAATTTAGTAATTAACGTCTATTCACTCCCTTTAAATACACCCATATGATCTTATAGATACTATCTTTATTTTTCTATTACCAAGAGCCTCGAGTGGCGAAAGCAAGAACTTGTTGCCCCAATGGTATAAGACACAAGGTGACATATCCGCTCAACAAACGCGAGGTGTGCAAAGGAAGTGACTTTTGGGAAATGTTAGTCAACATGGGGAAATGTTGTGTGCAAAGAACCCCAGGAAGCATCATCGGGCTACTTGTTTGCGTAGGAACCCAGAGAGTTTGTCCCCTAGAGTCCAGGTTACCTGCCATATGGACAGTCCTTATGTAGCAAAGATCTCATGTGCAAACACTAAATAAGAGAAGAGGCTCGACAATACAATAACCAAAGGTTCTCACAGCCAATATTACCATCTTGAGACCGACTAATGGAAGAATCCTATACAAAAAGGCTAGCTCCATCTCTAAACTGTCCAAGAATAAACTATACCATCAACTCCATCTATTGAAGAGATCACTACAACGGAGTGTAATCCTCCCACACCAGCACATCACTGCCGTGTGGGAACTCACAAGACAACCAGAAGCATTGATCCCCATTACCTTCGGTGAAAGGAAAAATTATTTGATTCAGATAGCGTGCCCCGTCACTCGTGATGCACCCAATTAGCGGCCCCATGTGCATGCGGCCCCCCACACGCAATGGCAAGAAAACACTATTTCGCGTGTTTTCTTGTTGTTTCATGCCACTTTTTCATATTTTTGCAAATTTATTTTATAAAATACGTTTTGCTTGATATACATTTATATACAAATACATCAAGCAAAATATATTCTATAAAAAAATTTGCAAAAATATTTAAAAAAAAAAGACATGAAATGGCGAGAAAATAACGCAAAATGGCATTTTCACGCCATTGCGCACGAGGCGCATGGTCTGCGCGCACACACCGCACGTGCTGATTGGGCATCTCACGAGTAACAGAGTGCGCTGCCCGCAGCCAATACTGGTTCCAGTAAAAGATTTGCCCACCTACAATGGCAAGGACGCTGAAGCCATAGTTACTGCTACGGTGATCAGAAATTTGAACAAGAGATCAACTCAACTACAATAGCAAGCCTCTCCAGGAGCAGGCTGACTTTGCAAAGAAGGAAGATTTGAACAAAAGAGGTGTCACTTTCTTAGACATATTGGTCAGTACTAAGAGATAAATAGCCTAATCCTCTGACCTTTAAGAGAAGTAATCAATCCGCCAGTACCCAAAACTTAACCAAGATAAATTTTTTTAGTTCTTTTATCCTCACAACTCTCTTGTGTGACTCTCTTTTATAACAAAAAAAAAGAGCTAATGTAATCTTTAAACTATTTGTGAGAACGGTGGTTTTTCCTGCTTCGAGGTCATACCACCAGCGATGTGCATTCAATTAATTCGAATAATTTGGTTTACCAAATGGAATAAAAATAAAAAACCGAACAGACCAAATATAATTTGTTCAATTCAATTTGTTTCAATCAAAGCCACGATTTTCTATTTATTTAATTAGCTATTTCTAAAAATTCAAAAATAATAAAATCATTGTACAATGAGATAATATATTACTACAAAATTTCACAACCACTAACACACAGAACATGACCAAGAAGAGTATGAGCAAGCATTGTATCTTTGAAGAGAAAACTAAAGATATTAATATTAGAGATAGAAGAAAAATAAATATAGAGTTAATAGCAATTAAGCCTCTTTAGTTTACCCTTATATGCAATTAAATTCCCCCATTTAAAAATAACTCGGTCCTTCTAGTTTGCCCATATATGCACTATTTTCTGTTATGGCTGAGGATCCAAATGCATATTACACAATCTTATGGACGACTTTCATTAATTTATAAATAGTAGGATCTAGTTGCATATAAGGGCAAATTGGAGGAACTCACTTTTTATTTACCCGTAAATATATTACTAACTATAATTAAATAAGTTATATTTATAAAAAAAAAAAAGTTATAAATATACCCAAAAAATATCAACATATCACATATGAACACATTATATAAATCAAGCCTAAACATGCAATCCATGAATAAAGTATAATTATTTCAAAAAAGTACAACACTATCACTCGATGGTATATGATATTTTGGTTAATTCAATCAACTTGTTTTTCAAATTTACGAAATCGAACTCAAACCATATAACCACACAAATTTAATTATCAAACTATTAATCAAATCATTATACACTAAACCAAACTGAACATACCAAATTGTTAGATTTCTACTTGAACCGTTTAATGCATTATTCTACTTTTCACATAAAAAGTGTGGTTTTCATTATTTGTTATTTTCTCTTATATTATTGTTTTTCATTATGTCCTCTAATCTTTCGAACAATCTGCTCAATAAAACCAAGCTTAACTATCTTTCAAGTGTGGGATCAACCATTTATTTAAGTTCATAGACTTTTGAATCAAGAGGGGTGAAGAGAATCTCTTCTCAAAGAAATTAAAAATCATAATTTATGCATATTTTAAATATCATGATATATGCATCCACATTTTTAAATATTACACGCCAAAAACTAAAATAAAAATGTGTAAGATATAATATTTAAAATATTTTAGAATACAAAATTTAATATTTAAAAAATAGCAATCCTATCTTATTGTATGCATATGTTTTAAATTTTAAATATATATTGTTCAAAAACTAATTAATATCAAAACTGTAAAGTTCAAAAGAAAAAATAAATAAAACTAAGAGGTATTTAGTTCATTGTTATCTTGATGTTATGTGATGTAATCTATATGTTATTTTTTAAGTAATAATTTTATAATTTTATAGAAAATTATTTATAAATATTATTAAATCAAATAATTATTTTCTTTAGATAATATAACATAACAATAAAATAATATTAAACTAAACACCCCCAAATTCTTATATAGACCTGAGAGACGACCGATCTTTGCAGTTGAGTTGCAAGCTCGAGGAGTTTTTCCATGATTTCTCTTGGAAACAAGGAGATTGGCAACGAAGATCTCGGTTGTTTGTCTCCTTGGCGTCGATGGCTGTTGTACGTTCCTTGTTCTTCCTGCAGGATGCTAATCAAAAAAATCAGCAATCAAATAATTAAGTCTGTATGTCATATAATACGATGATCACCTATGGAAGAGCCCGTCGAGGCTGCAGCAAATACGGGGAAACATCTTGATCAGGCAAGCCAAAAGTTAATTAAGAAGACCTATCAATAAAAAGGAATTATAATCAAGAGGGAGAAGATTAGTTAGTGATCTGAAGCACCAAAATGGTCATCAAGTTTTAAAGAAGAATAAATGGTGGACTGGGCGACCAAAATTAATAAAAGAGATTCATATGAAAGATAACTTAATTACAAAATATTATATATTTTATTGTTAAAGATGAAATATTATGTATATCACACCAAAATCTTATAAAATTATATATTTGACATGGTATTTTTGAAAAAAAATATAAATTAAATTATTGATGCATTTTCATGAATCACATCTAGTTTACTACTTGGCAGCAGTTTAAACCGTAGGCAAATGTGGGAAAAGGGTTTTAGAATTCAAAAAAAAAAAAAAAACAACCAACAAGTACATTCAGAAAACATAAAATTTGCAAATAAAAAGTACTAATTCATACAAAATATTACACACAATTATTCCATTATATACCACACGAAATAACATATATTATTACATTAAAAAAATATAACAATCAACCATATAAACACTAAAAATAATTGAATAGTTAAAAACAAAAATAAACGATAACCCTCACATTCAGTTAAACCTTCAGTTTGATAACAGCCACTAATAAAACTATCATTTAATAATTCTTCTAAACCCTCCCTTCTAATGAAATTTGACTCATTAGTTAGATTGACTTGATCTTGAATACCTTTAATATTTACTTCTTAAGTTGGATTCATGGTTAACGGAACACAATTTTCTCCATGTTGATTACATATAGTATATCCACGAAAATTTCCATTTGTTTGCAAGTGTTCTTTCACTTCATCAAATGACTTAAAAATATTTATTAATGCACAAATTGCAAGGACAGAAAATTTTTCAGATTTTTTTTGTCTTTGATAGGCAAACTCAAGCATTGATTAATCCAATTTTTGAATCCATTTGTCCAACATGGTTGCGACATACAAGATTTATCCATTGTAAATTAACTTTTTGTTACTGATAGTGATAATTTTTTATTATTAGTAATCATACAAAAGTCATATATAAACCATATGCGATCAATTTTTAGATAAATAACTACTAACTATATAATGAAAAATAAAATTTACATAAATACGAAACGTAGTTTTGTATAATGCAAAAACATCTAAACTATACTAGATTAACAAAATCTACAACATATCGATTTTACTAACATATCAAACTACAAAAAATTACCTCATACATGCGTAATGTACTATATCAAACAGTCATATATGAAAAGTGAGAAAACATATCATATCTAATCATATCAAATTGTAAATCATTAATTCATATAATGTCATTGCAATACTTAATTGTGCCACAATCACATTCAGTGAAAACTAAAATAGAATGTAACTAGGAATATAAAAATTGTTTGGACTCTAAATTTAACCAACACTACAAATCAGGCTACAATTTAATAATGAGGTCAAAATATGAGACAAGGAGATAAAACTAAATTCAAAATTAAGTTTTAGTTTATACAAGACAGTAGATAATTAATAAATAAAAAAAATGAATAATAGCCAACATTTTAGTATTTAAACACATATCTCAGCAAAAATAAAAGATTAGTTATATGTAACACAAAACTGATTGCAAAAAATAGAAATTAAGATCATGCAATCCAAAGAAGCTAGAACATATTTGGATAATCTACAAAAATCAGTAGAAAAATAAAAGAAAGAAGATAAAAGTCTGTACCCCAAGTATAACCTCAATCCACAGCCAAAACTGCCACAGTCCACTTCTCTGACTCTAGCCGAATCAATGCCCCTGCACTAAAATAGGTGCAGTAATGATTCTTTGTAGCCGACTACCGCTCTGGGTTCGATCTGAGGCCCTTTCTCTGAAATCCCTAACAACGAAGAAGCTGCAGGATGGCGCAAGCTGCACGCACGGACGGGGTCGAGAAATGCGGGCGGGATCAGCGGAGGAGGAACGATTGGTCCAGATGGAAATCAGCAGAGGAGTCCGGAAGCTGGTGGTGTTGACTGGTGGAATCAAACAGAGGAGGACGACATGGCTGCGGTTTTCAAGCAGGGAGGCCCGACGACGAGAGTAGGAGCGAGGTGAGGCTGACGGCGGAAACAAGACACGGCGGAGATCAGCGACCGGACGGGCTGGGCTGGGCTGGGCAGCGCAGAGCGAAGATAAGGTTCTCGAGCGCCGATCGGACGGCGATGAGGGCCGGTTCGACGGCGTGAGTCCCTGATGGAGCTCGAAGGAGGCCGGTTGAACGCTGCGAGATTTGACGGCGAAGGAGAGGAACCTAGGGTTCACGAGCGGAAGGAGGCAGAGTGAGTGATCGGCACTTCTGAGAGAACTTTTGATTTTAGTAGCCGCCGTTCAAATCGGACAATTGCTAATTAACTAATTAATCAAATTATAATTATTAATTAATTAACAAAAGTGCATGGGATAGAAGTCGTTATAACGTTATACCGACACGGCATGCACGCTGCACGACTTCGTTTTTATATATTTTATTTTTACTTTTTAATATAAGAACAAAATGATTTCTCTAAATTTATTTTTATATATGATTCAAAATGTATATTTAATTAAATAATTATAAAAAAATATACAAGTGTATTTATTTTTATTTTCATATATAGATTAATTGATAATCATTTTATCATATTTCTTTATCCCACTTAAGCATTAAGTTGTAGAGTTCTTTTTTTTTGTTAGTGTATAAAAATAGTAAAAGACCCATCTCATCTATTCATTTTAACACATTATTAGTTATAAAAAATTTATTTTATCTTGAGATTTGGAAAAGAACTTTATCTAAAAATATAAATATAATATAAAAGATAGATATAATATATATATGAAATTATAAAAATTATTTTCTTAGTAATATAAATACTGATTTTTTTTTAAGTTTGATAACACAAAATTTGTTTTAAATGTCTACGTTATAACAAAAATATAATAAATATTAATAATAAATTTTCAATTTTTAATTTAAAATATGATAAATGTAAATAAAAATTTTAAATATCCATATATTTTATTAACTTTAACCTTATTTTTTATTAATAATTAACTTACAAAATTAATTATCAAATTAGTTATTACTAAATTCTTATAATAACTAATAAATCATTAAAAAGCCCAAGAAAAAAAGCTTTGTCTACGTTTTGTTTGATTGAAGCAGATTTTCAAGATATTTAAAGATTTTTTGAGATATAAAAAAAACTATTTTAATATTATTGTATGAAATAAAAAATATTGTATTATGAGAATTTAATTAAATGTGAAATATAATTAATTTTTACGAAATTTTACATATATAATGTGAAATAAAATTAATATTTTTAAATTAAATTTTATGTAAAATATGAAAAAATTAATTTTTTATATTTAATTATATATAATAAAAAATAAATAAAAAATATTAATAAAAATATTTTTTTAAAAATTTTAAAGTTTTTAGTACTAGAACAATATATATGAATAATCAAAAACTATAAAAAATTGAAATAATCAAAAATTATAAAAAAAAAAAAACTAATTTGGTAGAAAGTAGGCGCCCATCATTCGAGTGATATATATAAGGGAATATAATGAACTTCATTAAAAATAATAATTACATTCATATCACAAAAAATTAATTATTTTATATATTTAATATTTAAATCTTTAATATTACATAATCACTAAAATTATATAAAATTTATATTTTATACATAATTTATCCAACAAAATTATACCATATATATAATATTAAAATTTGATTGATAAATATGTAAAATAATTAAATTTTAGTAATATAGGTGTAAAACTCAAATTAAAAACATGTGTAACACCTCCTATGATATAAAATAATTTAATATAATACATGATTTCGACTTATTCGAATGCATGATCAAGTAAAATATCATGCATTATAGAAATTACTCAAATTAATTTATATTTGATCATGCATTCCAATAAGTAGAAATCACACCAATGAAATAAAAAAATTCTTTAGGAAATAAAAAATATTGAAATATTATCAATTTTTAAACTTACTTACCATAATTTAATTAATTAATCGAGTTAGCACCCCCTATGATATATAACTACAAATACCGTCATGCAAATTATATAATTTTTATGTCAAAATATTTTATTATTTTTAGGTCAGCTAAAATATATAAAAATAATTCTTATAACCAGCGAATCATGTGACATAATCTTTAAACTATTCACTCTGCCCATCGGCTTCTCCTTAATACTTTTTATATTAATTTTTCTACGACTTTATCTTCTGCAACTTTTATCTTGTTTTCATCTTCTTAATATCATGACTTCTATTATATTTACTCTTAAATCATTAAATCATTTTTAATTTTTTATAGAAGGCGATTTTTCACTATGGAATACTCTTTTTTATATTTAGATACATACTTTTTAATTTTTCTTTAATTATATATTAATTTTTTTATTTTACAATTCAATTCTTTAAAGTTTTTAAAAACAAAAACTAATATCATATACATATACATATATATATATATATATATATATATAATTTTAAAAATATATTTATAAAATTTTATATATACATGTAATA
>JAEMOT010003984.1:266678-312239 GCA_019297695.1 Apostasia ramifera
AAAATTATTTTAATATTATAAAATAAAATAATGATATTTTATGATTTAAAATTTTATTAGATATAAAATAAATTGATTTTTTTCATTAAATTTTGCAAGATATGAATAATTTTTTTTTAAAATAAAAATTTTTTAAATATAAAATAAAATTAATTTTTAATATTTAATTATATATAATATAAAAATAAATATAAAATATTAATAAAAATATTTTTGAAATAATTTTGAAGAATTTGGTGCTCCAATTAAAGAAGGGTGATGTGGAGCTTCTCCTACATTTGTGGAGAGGGAGCTTAAATGAGGAAATTTCAGATTCAAATTTATATTATTATAATTCGTAATTGAGGTGCGTAATCGTGGAGTTTAGGGCAAAAAGAA
Organism: Apostasia ramifera; assembly: GCA_019297695.1. Classification (NCBI taxonomy): domain Eukaryota; kingdom Viridiplantae; phylum Streptophyta; class Magnoliopsida; order Asparagales; family Orchidaceae; genus Apostasia; species Apostasia ramifera. The sequence continues at coordinate 267,057 of JAEMOT010003984.1, forward strand.
TAAAAAAAAATTAAATAAAGTTGATGGGCCAATAATGGGCCTTTAATTTGGCCCACTAAAATTGCATTCAGGAATTTTCGATAAACATAACGGATTTTAAATAATAGCATTTGTTGGAGTCCGTTGCTCCAGAACCTTCTCCGTCACTCCCTTCCGTATAAGCAACGCACTGTGATCTTTCTGGAGGGCACGGGATCGCAGGGCAAAGCGAGGGCGAGGAAGCGGGAGATCTTGTGCGAATTAGGGTTCACTGCACGGTAATGAAATTTGTATCTTGATTTCCATTTTTCTGCAAGTTTGAACCCACCTTTAATGCCCTTCTCATCGAAATTTAGGTTTTTTTCGGTCTTACATTTTCTGATGGGATCCGTGGCCCATCTCTTGTTTCGCTTTTTTTTTTTCCTTTAAGTTTGTTGTTCTTGTCTTCACTCGAATGCATGATATTCTCTCTTGATTCGTGACAAGAATCTGTGGTTAGCCTCGATTGTCCTGGGTGTTTATTTTCTTTCTCAGAGTTTGTTCCCAGTTTTCTTAAATCACATGTTTGTTCATAGATAATATTACGGTTTCATTAGTTCTATAACATGCATTTGATTTGAATGACAAGAGCGGCAGGTACGTTCTGATCATGTTGTAATTATAGATCTGATCATGTCAATAATTTTTTGGTCTGGAATCTATGTCAGTTTTCTTTCTCTTGTCTATTTTATTATGATTGCATACTTTCAGATTTTTTGGATGTGTGCAAATAGCTTAGACATAATTAGGTTGAGCTGTTTAGACTTTAGCTGCGTAAGAGATGGCTTTGATTTGATAAGTCTGATGCCCTTTAAGCTACTTGTGTCCAATCTGTAAGTCCTAACTTTTAGGACCTGCTTGTTTGTAAGATTAATTTAACAAAGTTAAAATTAAATTTGGATAGAAATATTTTTTTATTGAAAATTGTGAATGATATGAAATAAAGTTAGTTATTATATTGAGATATATAAGAGATGTGATATAAATTTAGTTATTATGTTGAGATATGTGACGGATGTGATATAAGTTAGTTATTATTTTAGTAATGTGTGTAGGATGTGAAATAAAGTAAATTTTTAATATTAAATTTTATGTGTGATGTGATATGCCTGTTTAAAATTAAATTAGGTTAATTTTTAACTGTCAAACAAATAGGGCTTTAGTAGCTTAATCTGAAAAAGCTTTTTAAACCAATTGAGCCCACCTTTAATGTTGTTTCTTTAGGCCTCTTAAACTTTCTCTTAGGCTGTGTTTGGAAGCAACTTTAATATATTTATAAGTGTAAGCTACTTTAATTTTTATGCCGCTTATAGGCTTAAATTTGAAGCTGCCTATTAGGCGGGGTTACATTTTAAACCTGTTAAAAAGGTTTTTTGAGCTTCTAAGCCGCTTAAACCCCATAAAGCAGCTTAAAGTTTTAAGATCTGAAAAATACCATTTACATGCATTTTAAGTTGAAGTCGCTTTATTTCCAAAGTTATATAATTGATTGGATGTGTTTCAAATTTAAGCAACTTTATTTTAAGTTTAAGCTATTTTTAAAGCCTATTTGTTTGCAAATATTAATTTTAACATGGTTGAAGTTAAACTTGGATGAAGATATTTTTTGTTGAAAATTATGAATACTGTGAAATAAAGTTAGTTATTATATTGGGATATGTATGAGATGTGATATTAGTTATTATTTTGCTATGCTTGTAGGATTTGAAATAAAGTTAATTTTTTATTTTCAATTATGTGTGTGATATGAAATATAGTTAATTTTTAATATAAATTTTATAGGTGATGTGATATATTTGATTAAAATTAATTAAGTTAATTTTAAACAAACTAAACAAGCGGGCCTTTTGGGTCCGAATGAATTAGGGTCAATATTTTAAATAAGTATAATTAGTACTTATCAGTAATCAGGTAATCAAATTAAAATGATTTGGGGACATTTGGTTAAATGCTTCTAGATGTTTGTGTTATTTAAGTGTTAATATTATCTAGATATTTATGTTGTTTCTAAATTATTGTTTATTTAGTTCAATATCATTATATTAAAAGTTAATAATAGAATATTAATCTAACATCACCTCCATTCACCATTACAATTAGAGTGACATTTAGATGTTATTTTAAAATGACAATCTTATGATTTTTTATAATGTTATTTGAATATGTCATTAAACCATAGATTCAATTTCTTCAAATAGTATTACATAACATTACAGTAACACTGAATCAAATGCCCTTAAGTTGTCTTTAGGCAAATTAAGCTAAAATTTGTTTACATGATAAATTTTTGTAAGTTAAATAGGCTTAAATACAATTTTATGGAATGATCATTAAATTACTTTTAACTTGTATAGAATGAAGATGATAGACTTATTCAAGGATGATATAAGAACATGATTGTGTTAGATATTAGTAGAAAAATGTGGAGAATTAAAAATGATAAAAAGAGCATATTTTATGTGAAGTTTGTGAAAAGATAAGCCTTGTGCGTGCGCGCGCGCGCACATGCCAGTGAAAGCTTATGTCTCCTATGATATGAGGCCTAAATGTGGTTGGATTCAGCCTATGATACGAGCCTCTTGATAGTGCTATTTTTGTTGGTATGTCTATGCTTTTTTTTTGTTCTCTGAAAGGTCTGTAACATGTTCCTAAGGTTTTTCGTAGTTCTATGATAGTATAAAGTTTATTTTTTGCATTTATTTTATTGAGGTTGTAGTTCACTGTCTATTACCTGATAAACTCTCACATAAACAACATTCGATTTTTTTATTTTCTTTTATGTACTTTTGGCCTATTTGGAGATTTTTTGTTCGTTTTGTATTGCGTCCTAGATAATTAATTTAGTTTGTTCGTCTATGCTATTTCAGATGTCATACTCAAGGCGATCGAGGTAAGCTTCTCTGCTATCAACTTGTTTAGAGTTTTGATCATCCTTTTTCGCTTTGTGTTTACAGTGCAGTTGACATTTATATGTATCTACATCACCTATTTATCAACTGTTGCTGCAGACATAGCAGATCATTTTCTCGCTCACCATCCAGGTCTAGGAGCTGTTCAAGGTAATTACTTAAATGCTTTCTGTTTTCCAAAGGTCCTTATTTGTTACTCTAGTCATTTTCTACATAATCATTGAAACTTTCTGGTGTAAAAATTCTTGTAGGAGCCGGGATTTTGGTGAAGTTGCTAATCCTGGTAACAACTTGTATGTCACTGGTCTGCCTTCGAGAATAACCAAGGCTGAGCTTGAGGAGCATTTTGCAAGTGAAGGAAAGGTGATAATGCACATTGTCATATAGTGTCTTTGATTTATTTATTGAAAAAAAGCTATGTAGCCCCATACATTGACCAATTATGGTTTTGAATTCTAATCTACTGATTGTGAATTAAATTTTGATTCATCGGATAATTCACTGGGAACCTAAAACCATAAATGGTTAGTTATTAGGGATGTATGTAGGACTCTTATTTATTATCACAAATATGTTAGATCTAAAACTGAAGCTGGACATATTTTGAGCATGTAAAGATTTCAGGAATTTCTGTTCTGGGATGAATTTTCCATGCATCTGTCCTTATTTCATTGGCCTCAATTGTTTGACGTATGTTTTGGGAATGTTTGAAATTTTTTGAGATAGAAAGAGAGAGAAATATGCTTTTATGTTATAATATGAAATAAAGTTATTTTATTATTGAGTGTTGTGTTGGATGTAAAATGAAATTAAATTTTTTACTGGCGTGTGTGTGACAATGTGAGATGTAAAATAACGTTAATTTTTAAAGTTGTGATTTGTGCGGGTTGTGTTTTTACGTTTTAGTAGATTTTGGAGTTTTTTATTCCCTCCACCAAACAAGGTCATAGTATTTTTAGTGACCAGAGGGAAGGCTATTAATTTGTTGCTTCATTTCCTACATGCGGAACTAGTATTTAGTTTAGTAAATACTTATGAAGCATCATTAGCTAAAAATATTCAGTTATGAGAGATGTACTTTTATTTTCATCTTTATTTTTTTTGAAGCCTCAACTGTTACCACAACAGGTAGTCGACATTCATCTTGTTGTTGACCCGTATACAAGGGAATCTCGTGGCTTTGGTTTTGTGACAATGGCATCCATTGAAGATGCTGAACGTTGCATCAAATATCTTGATGGATCAGTTTTGGAAGGTCGAGTCATTACCGTGGAAAAGGTAAGAGTACTAGTGTTTCTATTTGTTTAGTTAATAAAATGACTCAATTTCCTGTTGGTTTATTTTTCTGTTGTGCTTCTTGTCATTTTTAAGATATTGCTACTGAGAATAAGAATTATGTTCGACTTTCCAAGTGTTTTGCCAGCAGGGTGACTGTAGGTAGAAGATCTTCATCAAATCTCAAAAGATTTACCACCCTAACATTCAAATCAAACTACCACAAGCAATCATCAGAGGGTTGTATGCCCTTGCATTACTTTCTGAACAATTATGACTTACTATTTCTGTTTGAGTTTTTGATGTGGTTTGGCAATTTAATATCTGCAGCCTCTTTTGTAATTGTCATTTGACGCTTGGCTTTGATTGTGATCTAACTTTTTTGTTTCAATCTTTTTAGGCCAAGAGACGACGTGGGCGAACTCCAACCCCTGGTAGATATCTTGGTTTGAGAACAGCCCCTGGTATGGTCCAATCATATGTTATTATTATTATTGTTGACTTTCCAGTAAATCAGTAAAATATGTATGACATAGACCTCCAATAAACTATTAATTTCTGGGGAAACCTTGTTGTATAATTGGCACTGATTTGTTGTATGTTTCTTTGGAAGCTCGTCGTCGTTCTCCTAGCTATTCATCCTACTCACAGGACCGGTATAGCAGCTCTGAGAGGGAGAGATCTTATTCACCACCATACTACCATAGGGGGCATCGATATTCCTCACAATTCCCTTCACCTTGTAGACGTTACAGCCGGTCTCCTATCAGAAGGCGGTGGTATCACTCTTCTCGGTATTCCAGATCTCGTTCTCGCTCTACATCACTGCCATACTACTACGGCAGGAGGCGTTACTACCGCTCTGCCTCCCGCAGCCCTTCGCCAAGGGTGAGGAGCTACTCGAGAAGCATTTCACCGAGAGAGTGGAGGAGAAGCTATTCGCGTAGCATCTCTCCAAGAAGCAGAGGTAGAAGCTTGAGGAGTTATTCGAGGAGCGTTTCACCGCTGCTGAGGCGGCGCTCCAGGAGGAGCTCTTCCAGGAGTCGTTCCTTTGGCGCCTCTCGTAGGAAGAGAAGATATTCCCGTGAAAGCTACTCCCATAGCCGGAGTGTCAGTTCCCCTTCTAGATCTGTTTCTGGCTCATCTCTCCGGTCCAGTTGATTTAACAGGGATCTCTCCTAAAAATTGGCGTTGGACTCTGCATGTTATATGCATTAACTTTAGTTTTGTTTAGATGGTTTTTGTTGGATATTGGTGCAATGCAATTCAAGACCTTAAAAAGAATAATTTTGTTTTTTGGTGTTCTGTTCAAATTATGTTTTATAGCACAGAATCCCCAAAATCCTAGCGACTGATGGGTTTCGTGTGATCGCTGTTGGCGGTTGTCCTGATATTTCTGCAAGCAGTTAATGCAGTTGAATTGAAAAGATTGAAGGAAAAAGGGGGACCTACTTTTTAGTCTACATGTTTTAATTGAATTGGTAATAATGGTGTAATTTTATATATTATTATGGAATTTAATCAAAGGCTAAGCTTTGCGATGTTTTTGGAATTTTGATAATAAATTTTTGTTTTTCCCAACTAGGAAATAGTTTTACATTTCAAAAGAAAAAAACAAGGAAATAAGTTTTAAGATACTGAATAGAATTAAATACAATTCATTATTTAATAAATTAAAATTTAAAATTATAATTAATTTATTTATTAATAAGTTATTGGAGCTAGATATATAACTTTTTCATTAATGAATAGTAGGGCAAACAAATATATATATATATATATATATATATATATATAAGTAACCTTCAATATCTTACATAACCTGAAATTCTAATGATTTGTAACATACCAGGATGTAAATTAGGCACACCACAGCCACAAGCATGCGACGTGCAAACTTTAAGGGACTTGGCAGGGGTGGATGTCCCATATATCCTTTGCATATTGCCCAATTGTACGGTCGCTGCTGAATTTGCCACAGCCTGCGGTACTCATTATAGACATCTTCAGCCATCTTTTCTTGTCCCTGCGAAAAACCCCATGCAGCCCATCATTTACTACTACTGAAGCATCACAGCATCCTCAACCTCAGGTTATCATTTACGTGTATAAATTCCCAATTCAATAATACTTCACAAAAGGACAAAAATAAAAAATAAAAAAAATCCAGTCTTGGAGTTACAACAATATAAATGCGATGAAAATTTGAGACAAATACATAGAAAATCGATCAAGAAAATTAAGCTAGCAGTGAAACATTGTACTGTTGGTTATAAGCACGAGCAGCACCAAACACTAGTGCACCTGAAATACATACGAGTTCATCAAACTGCAGTGTACATGCTAACACATCTGATTAAGAAGGCTCCATGCTAAGACCAATCGGAAAATGAACTTCAAAGATATGGTGCATGAACGACAAGATGTGAGAGATTCATAAGAGTTGTGGATCTTACTTGTACGCCTCATCAACCCGAGCTTGGGCATCCATATAGCTTGGAAAGTCATGGCCTACTAGGAAGTAGTCGCCACGTCCATAACCAGAATTTCCTTCCAAGGAATCTAGCAAAGGGCTATAATCATAACTACCAAATGCACCGCTCCTTATGAAGTGCTTAGCCTCTTCAAATCGTGGATCTGGCTTGAACTGAAACCAGTAGGTATATTAAAACAAAGATGAAAACAGAAAAGCTATAGTATTATTTCAATGCATCTTTGTGAGGCCATGTGTTCCTTACACTCCAGAATGTAAAAACCAAATTATTTGAAAGCAGCTTACAAAGACTTTATTTCTAAGTGAGCAATAGTATACTAACTAATAATTTTAAAACTAGCGCCAAAAAATTTAGTTATTTCCGCTGCAATTATTTAATGCAGGTCTCCATAGTCACGGCAGAAGCATGGCAGCCAGAGTGCATAAAGGAAACCTACTGTAAGTTTGAGAAATAAAAGTTAATATTACCAGTCCATTTTCTCTCTCCTTGCGCAGCCTTGGAACTTCATTTGCTTCGGCACCAAAGAGGAAAAAATTCTCCTCCCCAATCTCTTCTCTTATTTCAATATTTGCACCATCTAATGTCCCAACTATAAGACATCCATTCAGTGCAAATTTCATATTGCTTGTCCCGCTAGCTTCCATGCCTGCGGTGCTGATGTGCTGAGACAGCTCACTACCAGGAATGAGTATTTCAGCAACGGAGACATTGTAGTTAGGAACGAAAACAACCTGAAATCATAAGAGTTAAAAAAAAAAAAAAAAACAATTAGCCTTTGCATATTTATAACCACAAAAGAGCCAACATTTGGGAAATTCGTTAGGCATAGGATGGTCACTGGTCAGACTGCATATCCCACCCATATACATAAATGCAGGAGTAGGACCCCTGCCCCTTTGCCCTTCTCCCTCATCCAGTCTATTTGGACAACTAGAATCTAAGTTGGACAAAAAAAGTGACCCAATGTCTTGGTTTTGTGAATAGTCCAGTGAACCGGTTTTTGTTTAGACGTGCTGAATCCAATGCAGACAGGGAAACCGAATGATCCTCTTGGACAGCAACTATGACCAGCCAACTTAAAGAAATTTAGATCTTGAGAGGTATTCTTGTATTCTGTCAAACTTATTTAAATCTCCCACCTTAATTCTCTCCTTTGTCAAGTTGAATTCTTAAATTTTAGACTTATTCGTTATTTTGAAAGTTCTAAAATCTCTTTTACAGCTGCTTAATTGAACTCCTCTCTTCAAAATTGATATCCTATACACCACCCTTCTAACTACTGATTGATTCTTGAAAAGTTCTTTAAATACAAAAATTCTTAAGCTCTCGCCCTTTCTTGCTTTCATGTAAAACCTTTCAAAGAAAAAAGTGTCAACCCTTGCTTTTCAAGTTCCTTTTTTTCATGAATGTAAACTTCAACTAGATTTGATTTTTGGTTTTTCAATGTATTTATGAGAGGAAGTTTTTCGAATGCATTTCATTATTTATCTCTATTTAAAATTTCTTCTTGTTTATCTCTTCGAAAAAGTTTTATTCACATGTCTAATTTTTTATTTATTCACTTAAATTTCCTCACTCGTCCATTATTATTTTCAATTTTTTCTTCGAGAAAATTCTTGGTGCTTTCCCTCGGCAATCTTAAATAAGCCTAGGGATTCTCTTGTAAAAACTTGTTTTTATGTAGAGTAGTTGTAAGATATTTTTCCTATTTTCCCTTCACCCTAGCAGAGGTATTTATTTTCATTCACAAGAAAATGGAGTGGTCAGGTATACTGAACCTTGAGCCCAACAAAAAGGACATGGGTATTGAAGCTGAGCAAAGAAAATAAGTTAGAAGTGGTCTTAAACTTGAGCTCGAAAAATTTCGCAGGGTATGCTGCTTAGTCTAAAAAGGTAGATGTTAAGGTTTTTAGCTTTGTTACCATAAAAAGACAATTTCGGTGTGAAATTTTCATAGGAAGATTTTGAGGAATGGAGCCAGGGAGGGAGAACCAATGTAAATTGCTTTTACTTCAAATTTTGTTACTTCTATACCTGCATTTGATTTAGTTTTACTTACTCAAGGCACCAAAATTTTATGAACTCATTGCAATTTGTTTTGGTGAATTTGCACGGACTATTTTAGCAGCCAGTTGCACATCTTATTTGTGGTTTGTTTATATGGCCTATTAAAATTTGATAGTATCTTTCGTATTTCTAGCTTATCTTTTAAGTTTTCAAGTTTAGAAGTTTTAACATATTAAACCTCATTGCTCATAATCTTCTAATTGATTATCTTGAATTAATATAACAATTAATTGAACCATCATTTTTAAATACCCAATTCACCTCCTTGAGAAGCCGGTCCTTATAGACCAACAACATTTAGCCCCCAAATTATAGGAGTTTAAATAATGTAAATATTAAGAAAGTTTAAAAAATGATATATTGGAGGAGCATTGTAGAGAGTTCTCAAAAGTATTGCAAAATAATAATAACAATAAAAGGACCGGAGAGAAAAGGCAACCACTTGTTATCAGGTAGAGCTAGATGATAATATCCATAAGCACCAACCATGAACCTCGACAGGTGCAATAGCATGTGACTCCTTTGTTTAGAAATTAGAAATAAACAAAATCTGCTAAAACAATTTTCAAGTGATCTCGATTTATCAAAATCTCAATACCTTTAGATAGTTGCTAATCTCGGGATCATTGTTGACAACAGATCCAACATCATTCACAAGCTTGACTATTCTTTTTGCATTTGTATATGTTGCAAATGCTTTTCCTCCAATCATGATGGTACGTGGAGTTACTTTTTTCCTTTCTTCAGAGTTCATTTCCTGTAAAATAAGCTTCAGAACCATATCAATAGTTCATGGCAGACAATGATTTAGTCTTACAACTTTGAAATAAATATTCCTACATATACATTACATATATATTTTCCTCAAGATTTTGCTCTACCAACAAAGTCAATTCATCAAGTTCTGAAAATAATGTAACAGTCAAATCTCCAAACAAAAGTCTTTTTACATTATCTTGAAAGATTTGCTAATACAAAATATACCAAAGCCAAATATGAAAAATAAAAAGCGTACTGGCAGGAGCTATATCAAATTATGCAGGGCAAGAGATTTTTCCACACCTTTAATTTCTTATATCTATGTACTGCCCCCAGAATATTCAGTAGCTGCCTCTTATATTCATGGATGCGCTTAATTTGTATGTCAAAAAGGCTATCGGGGTCAATGGCAACTCCTGTTACGTTAAATACATACTGTGCTAGGCGCCTTTTATTTGCCATCTTTGCTGACGCCCATTCAACATGTAACTCCTCATTGTTAGCAAACTGAGTAAAATTGCCATGAGAAGTGCACAACAAGAGTTATTACTAGGAGCACTTCCAGAAAAACAAACAAAGAAACCCATATTACTTGTAAAATCAGCAAGCTTGTGCAAGAAACATACTTTATGAAGCCCAGATAGGAGGTCAAGGTTAGTGATCCATGCATCACTGTTCAACCACTTTGTGATTATGTTGCTCAGCTCAGGGTTGCAGAAATGGAGCCATCGGCGAGGGGTAATGCCATTTGTTTTATTCTGAAACTTACCAGGCCATAAAGAAACATAATTTGCAAACAACTCTGACTTTAAGATGTCACTATGCAATTGTGCTACTCCATTAACCTAAAATTTGCCAAGTGAGACCTGGTTTCAGTATGAAGTGAAACGTTGAACCAAACACAAATAAAAATAAAATGAACCAAAATGAATAAGATATTGAAAAACTTGTATTACTGCACTTAAATGCACAGAAGGGAAAATTAGGGTAGCTCTGCTCCATGAGTAGCATTTACAAATCATGGAAACAAATGTAGTGAGAGGAATGACTTCAGATCAACAATAACAAGGCATTTTAAGAGTAAAGTTCAAATGAGGCGGCAAAAAGGATGTTAACATTTCATCCCCAGCCTCAGAAAGTTTAAACAGCAATTAATTTTTGTTTTAGTGAGCAATAAGAATTCCTACATTATTGATGCATGATCATTATTTGACCTAAATATAACTTCACTTGTTCCCCTTTAATGCAACTTCTGCACAAGTATTCTTCTACGACTTCCTTTTGAATATTTCCTCACAATAAGAGGAGGTTTTTTTTTTTAAGCGAATTATAAAAGAAGGTTAGGGACACTTACTGTATGTGAAGCGACAACACACAAATTAGCCATGTGTACTACTGGCTTCTCGGGATTAGATCCATCCAGGATTTGCATCATTGGGAGCTTGCTCTCCATATGAGTATGGGTGGTACTTATCATTTCCTTGAACTAAAAGAAAGGATGGAAAGAAATAGAAAAGAAATGCCATTAAAACAAGTAATAAAACAAGGAAAGAGGTAAAAGACATGCCCTCTTATCAATCTCTTTGATGATTTCCATATGTCGGGGAAGAAGCTTCCACATTGTAGCTTGTGACCATTTCTCTAATGCCTCGGGAAGTACTGTGTGATTGGTGTAAGCAATAGTCCTGGATAATCCTTCTTATTTGTCATTTGTCACATCTCAAATGAAGATAGTACAGTCACCACTTTTAATCGTAATCATGCAACTGTGCAAGTTTATGTATGAAATAAATAAAGTTCTAGGGCTGCACCTTGATGTTACACCCCAGGCTTCATCCCAACCAAGACCTTCATCATCCATCAATAGCCGCATGAGTTCTGGAATCGCAAGTGTTGGGTGTGTATCATTCAGTTGAAGAGCCACCTTGATAGGGAAATTGGACCATTCATACTCCCCTGACCGATCTCTCCTTTCCTTGAATCTAGCAATGATGTCCTGTAACATAAAATCTGCTACAATCAACCATATTTGGATTTATAAAGATAATCTATTATGTAACAAATGGCCAATCAGTTGTAACTCGGTAAGTGATCTCCTGGGATGATAAGGTAAACTAGGCATCAATCCTTCCTATATTCTCTTTACAAGTGGCTGTTCCCTTGAATAAACCAAGAAATTGTCGCAGGCCAAAACACTAAAAGAGAAACAACTCATTCACCGCAAAATAATTTGTAAGGATTACATCATTTTGCTATCTCATAGTTATACGTTGACTTAGACATCATAACTAGAATAACTCACAATTCAGAGGCTGCTAGAATCAGATACAATATGTGCAAAATATGTGGGTCTCTAAGTCATGATGACTTTACCTGAAGTGAAGCACTGCAAAGGAAGAACTGTTGCTTCAGGCGCAAGATCTTTCCATTTTCAGTAGTGTCACCGGGGTATAAAACAGCGCATATCTACGTAAGACAAGTTCAAATTGATTAAAAGGCAAGCAATTATAATTTTCATCCAGACAGCACAATATTCATAAATTACAAGAGAAAATGCAACTTGATTAACTACAGAACAAAGGTAACTAAAGACGGTTACATTCACCCAGGTAATTGGAACAACACAAAATGTGATGCCAAGCTAATAAATAAGGTGGGTGAAAGGTTGAAATTGAAAAATGGCTAGTTAGATTTATCTGAATTTACAGTCGGAACAAAAATTAGTAATAGAAAAAATTATATATGATCATAAAAAATTGGGAAAACAGGTAAAAGATGTAACAAATGCTTCATGAATTTTCAACATTATTACTAGAGCTCCAGAGGTTAGTGAAATATGACATGAGCATTAACAATATTTCAGACAGATATAACAGCACACCTGCTGAGCTTTCAAGTGCAGCTGAGTGGCCGCTTCATGTTGTCCATCATTGAACTGAAATAGATTGAAATCTTCTGCACGAACTTTTGCCTCCCAAAGGCGAAGGCTTATGGTATTCTTTGTTCGGTATCCCGGAATAGGAACATCATAAGCGAGCGCATAAATGACATCTCCCCCTACCCATTTTCGACTGCCAACAACATTGCATGAGAATGTAAGAACTTCATAACATTCACTTGCACAAAAGACAAATAAGAAACTCAATATAACACATTGCCACTTGGAAACTAAGGAAGACAAAAACGACAAGCAGGCATATTCCAACCAGTAAAAATTTCTTTGTATTATGTAATCCATAAAAAATGTGTAGAAAATAGTACCAAAAGAAAGCATGAAGATGAAGGCAAACAATCACATAACCACATAACATCAGCCCATAGGATTAGCATCACAAATTGCATGAAGATGAAGACAATCAATCACAAAACCACATAACATAGGCCCATAGGATGAACATCAATAATCATCTGCTAGTAGCAGAAAAATAAAATTACTCATAAACAGTGTATAAAGGTTGTTTGCCACACAAAGGATGCCACCAACGAACTTGGATAAAGAAACACAAATCTTCACTTACGTTCCTGTTGGAGAGATGTCAACATGGCCAAAAAACCTAACAGGAAAAATGACATCATGCCTGACAACCTCCCAAGGACTGAACTTCTGTTTAGAGAAAAGATGGAGAAAAAGAAAAAGAAAGAAAGATGAAGAGAACGAATGACAAGTGCATGATTTGTTAGGAACTATGCCATGAATCCTACCTCTAGCCAGTCTTCAGCCAGCTCCTCTTGCCCATCTTTAGAGATCTTCTGTTTAAAAAGGCCATACCTATATCGCAAACCATATCCCCAAGCAGGCAAATTTAGCGTAGCCATTGAATCAAGAAAACATGATGCAAGCCGACCTAAACCTCCATTTCCAAGGGCCGCATCTTTCTCCTAAAATAATCGAATTACTGTTAGTTGTACATGATAAAATAGGAGAACAATTAATTTATTAGTTAGCTAGAATGCAAGCAAGGCCTAGTAAAAAGTTGGAATACAGAATGCAATAGCACATCACAGTGGAAAAGATCATTAAATCACTGAAGCCTTAAGTTCTCTACAATATTCTCTTTTCCTTTGAAGCATTCCAGCAACGAGCAAATCATCATTCAGTATCATCAAACAAATATTCTGCCCAATTTGTCAAAAAACTATCATTGAAATGTGCTTACATCATTGGGTAAAAAATGATCTCGATCAATTTTTGTTAATAGGTGGAATTTCATATTTGCACCTCACTCAATGCATTCATGTTAAAAGATTTAAGTTGACGAGTACGTGTCCGTGAAGTTTCTCAATTCATACACTGCATCTGAAATAAACTTTTTCTTGCAAAAGTCAAACCAAAGAAAAGGTTTGATGATAGGGCAAACCTGCTCAGCTATTTCTTCAATTTCATGCCCCAACTGAGTCAAAGCAGCGGCATATGCACCTTTAATATCAAGGTTTCCGATCGCATTGCTGAGAGCACGGCCTTGTAGATATTCCATTGACAAGTAATAAGTTTGCTTAGGATCATTCTTGTGAAAATGGGAGTACGTATCATTCCACCTCTGCCAGTTGATAAAGGAGAAATGCTAGTAAACATGGAACTGAGAAATTCAACAAGAGGCAACTGATGACAGAGAAAAGAGCCAGCTGAATAGAAACATAGGGATAACCTGAATCAAGTTGTCACGGACACTTTGTGCAGTAGCATAGAAAGCTTGCTCTAGATCAAACTTGGGTGAGGAAAAATGAGGGCTGTACTGCGCGTGATAAGCAATGTTGGAAGCAATTTCTGATGGCAGCTCTGCCGAAGGGTGAGCCACTGCAGGAATCTTTTTGATGAGACAGGAAGCAGCAGCTCCATTGGCCTTCTCTGCCCGTTCCATGGATTCAAGCTCGTACTACTGCAATCAAAAGTTGACTAGAGATGTCAAGGTAGCATCCTTAATCTAACCCAAAAAAAGGGTGCAGTAACAGATCTGAAGGTCCGGAAGATCAGGAGCAGCAGCCAGCTTTAACGTGATTATATTCTTTATGCGTCAAAAGCATAATACATCAATCTAAGTCATTAAAGCGAGTTCTAGTTTAACAGGCAAAGCATTTATATCAAAAAAAATTGAAGCTTTTTTTCCCAAGAAAAGAGTATAATATGGAGCAACCTTGACGTGAGAAGTAGGAGTCCCGAGAGATAGTGGTACGCAGAGAGCTAAGCCTGATAATTAAGGTTTAAATGAGAAAGAAAAGCATCCAAAAGAACACAGAGATTTAAGGTGATCCAGAGAGGAAATCTCCTACATCCACCGGATCAGCTTGAAGTTTTTCACTATATCTCAAGAAAAAGAGCCGCTTGGGCTCAGTACAAGGGTAAACATAGTAGGAAAGAAAGGATCTGGCGGGTCCAACCTCCTGCCTGAAGCCTGTTCAAGGGTATTTACAGGCAGGAGGAAGAGGAGCTCCGTCCGGCTTGCAATGGCAGTCTGCAGTCCGCAAGTATGGGGCAAGCTGGAGCTGTCTCGTCAGGAGAATGACTTCCCCCCTCCGGTGATTTGACTTTAGCTGTGGCAGCACACTCCAGGTATAGAATGTGTATAGGGTATGGCTGTCAGGCCTGTACGAATTGTACGGTTGTCAGTCTGGAGGGGTTTGACAGCTACGGCTTGGGTTATATGTCGGCGTCGATGCTATTGCAAGATCTGATCTTCGGAACCGAAGGCATAACTCTTCTAGAAGGGTAATGGATGATTAGATTGGTCAATCCTCGTGCTCGACGGTGCTAAACCTCGTCGTCGATGACTGGTAAGCAGAATTAGAGAGCCTCTTAGGGTGACACGTGTATGGCTGAGAAACATCGTCAGGTGTTGGAAGATGGCTCGAAATATCGTAGCCGATGCTTAGGGAGAGCTGGGATAGGTCGTCCCGATGTTATAGGACTACAATAGCCCAATCCTCATCGATACAGCGCTGGAACCACGTGTTAACACTATCAACATCTTACTTTGTACCACCAAATTATGTAATAAAAAAGAAATAAATGCAAGTCTCAAGAAGAATTCTGCAACCTGGAGCATGGATAAACTGCAGAAAATCGAAGCGGGCAGGGAGGGAGATTACCAGTTAGTCGAACCAGGCAGTTTAACTGCTACAAGAAGAAGACAGCGCTAGAAGAAGTAGACGATGATCCGCGTTACCCTTTCGCAATCAACCGCTCTCGAGGGGTTTAAGTAATAGCTCACGAGTCGCTCACGAGTCTTTCGGCAAAGGGAGAGGCATGTCATGTGGGATGAAAGGAGAGACCCGAAGAGACAAGAAAACAGCTGGGAGTAGAGGAAGAAGAAAGAACAGGAGCAGATATTTAGCCGAGGGGAGATGGAGTCCCTGGAGGAGCTGGACGAACAGGTTGTTCGGCGAAGAAAAATATGTCGAACATGGAGGCAATGGGCATGGGATGAAAAGCTAGAAGGCAACATTGCTTCTTTAGGGCTAAAGATGACGCGGGACGGCATTAAAGAATAAAAGATAGCGACTCCAGGAAACAGAGAGATCGTTGAAGAGGAATATTCGACCAAAAATTTCACGGGGGCGTTTATTTTTAAGGGTATTTACATACAAAACATTAAATTTATCATAAATTATGTATTTCATCGTCTTTTAATAAATATTACACATATCACACTTAAAAAAGTATAATATATATAATATTTACTAAAAAATGATAAAATACGTAATTTATGATGAATTCAGTATTCTATATAAAATCCCCTTCTGATTATTATGTAGAAATTATTGTCTGAGCACTCGAAGTGAGCTGCCCTGCTGCGCACAAAACATTGCAGTGTCAACAATATTAATTCAAATTTAGCAGGAATATTAAAAATTAATTAACTTTAATTTTAACACTAATAATTTTTTAATGAAAACCTAAGATTAAGCACAAAAAATTCAACAATTCAGAGAATGAAAGCTAAATAACGTTAAGAATATATCCACCAAATAACCTTGTGTGTTTTGAAGAGCCAAGAACTCTTTCTCCAATAAATCTCCTTAAAAGTTTTGCAAGATTAAACACAAACGAGGCTAGAAACCTTTAGAGAGTTAAGGGGGAGGCAGAGTTTTATGCTTGAAACTAATGGAGAAATATTCAAAATAAGCATGTGTAGAATACACTTAACAAGAACGAATTTTAAGCAATTTTGAAATGATTTGAGCAAGAAATTACTTAAGGGGGCGTTTGGTTCAATGTTATCTTGATGTTATGTTATGTTATGTTATCTAGAGGAGACAATTGTTTAGTTTAATGACATCTACAAATAATCTTCTATTAGATTATAACATTATTAGTCAAAAGATGACATCTAGATTACATAACATAACACCAAGATAACAACGAGCCAAACGCCCCCTAAATACCATATATATAGATGCAGTCCAACATTTGCACCAATAAAAGTTGGATGCATAAATAGTAAAACAGTCTTTTTGAGCTATAAAAAAACAATAGAAAAATGGTCCAGCAAAATATTGATTGATAGCTCAAATTGTATGCTTAGCCCTTATTTATTTCATAACCAAGTTAGGCATAATCATTTTTTCAATTATTTTATAAAAAATATAAATTTTTTTAAGATTTAATGAGAAATAAAGTTAGTTAATTGTGAAAATATTAAATAAAATTAGTTGACGTATTGAGAATTGTATAAGTTACTTTATTTTTTTAAAAAAATAATTTTGCCCAATTTAGACATAAACCAAACGGGGCTTAATGAAGCCGAAATGATATTTAGAGTAGGATGAGCTTTAGCCTTAAAAAGATATTAAAGACTAGAGAAGATTTATAAAACCAACAGCCAACTAAAACTTTATACTTTCTTATTCAAGAAATGATTTAAGAAAAAGGAGAAAATCTGAGATTAAGTACAAAAACTTCAACAACACAAAAAGTGAAAACTAAATAAGGTTAAGAATATGAGCATCAAGATTAATCATAAAGGAGGCTAGGAACCTTACAAAGAAGAAGAAAAGGAAGAATTTTTTGCTTAAAATTATTGAAGAAATATTCAAAATAAATATAAGTGCATAATACACTAAAAAATTATCACCCCTAATTTAAAATAAGGTTATATATTAGCATGGGGAGGGAGGGTTCTATATCATGGCTTACTACTTGGTAACGATTCAAAACGCAGCTAAATACGAAAAAAGGATCACGTCCTTTTTTTTTTCTTCATCTTTAGGATAGGACTGTACCCCTATTCTAGAACACCCCATCATAAGGAGGGTTTTATTTAATGGCACCTATATTTCTTTTGAAGAGGGTCAACGAAATGTCTCCACCTACTGCCAACAGTCTTTCTTCAGAATTCTACAGAATGTATCGACCCTCCCTGTTTAGCAACTTTTCCTACGGTCTCCTCACCAAGAGCTCCACGGCAACGTAAAACAGATAGTTAATTTGTTTCTGCCTTTTGTTAAATCTTTTTCACGACTCGATGCTCATTACTAACTTGTTGAAGATATGAAATAGAACTAAGGTATTTAATTTCAATGAGTACAAAGGATCAAAAAACAATGAAAAAAATATCTATTGTAATAGACGAAATCAGTTAAAAAGTTCTTCGATGGTAACCAACATATTAAAAAAACATCAAATTTACAAATAAAAAGTACTAATTCATACAAAATATTACGCACAATTATTCCATTATAATACCACACAAAATAACATATATTATTACATTCAAAAATATAACAATCAACGACATAAACACCACAAATAATTCAGACGTAAAAAACAAAAATAAAACATGTATATAAACCCACCCTCACATTCATTCAAATCTTCTATTTGATCACCAACACTGACAAAAATATTATTTAATAATTCTTCTAGACCCTTCCTTCAATGAAATTTGACTCATTAGTTAGATTAACTTGATCTTGAATACCTTTAATATTTACTTTTTGAGTTGGATTCATGATTAGCGAAATATGATTCTCTCTATATAGATTATATACAGTATATCTACGAAAATTTTTATTTGTTTGCAAGTGTTCTCTCATTTCGTCAAATAACATAAAACATTTATTAATGCATAAATTACAACAACAAAATTTTTTTTGGGACTTTTCTTGTGTTTGATAAGCAAACTCGAGTCATTTCTGAATTCATCTGTCCAACACGGTTTCGACATCCAAAATTTATTATTGCAAATTATCTTTTTGTTCTTGATGGTGATAATTTTTTATTATTAGTAATCATATAAAACTTATATAATTAAGGTTTAATTTATACAGGACAATAGATAATCAATAAAAAAAAATGAATAATAGCCAATTACGAATTCTGCAGTAAATGATTGGAACTTCTACGAGAATTTTTTATTTAAGTAGCCGCGGTTCATATCGAACAATTGCCATATGATGTTTTTCTAATTAAATATTTTTAATTAACTAATTAATCAAATAATAATAATTATTAATTAATTAATTAACAAAAGTGCATGGGAAAAGCAAACGATGTTAATTATATCGACTCGGCATGCACATTTCTCTTCTAAGCCTCATTTAGTTAATTTTTAATATTAAAAAATATATAAAATGTGAAATAAGTTAATTTTAATATTTATATTTACATTAGAATTGAAATAAAATTTAATTTTATAATTAAAATTTATATTAAGCTAAGAAAACACCTCGTAATAAATGTTGATTTAAAGAAATTGAAGCCTCATTTGTTACCTAGTTAAGTGATCATAATTATTTTTTTTTATAATAAATAAATAAATATTTTTGAGATATATAAAAAATAAAATCAATTAATTATGAAAATATTAAGTAAAATTGATTGATGTATTGAAAATTGTATAAATTATTTTATTTTTTTATAAAAATAGTTATAGCTAAGTTAACGACCAATTAAACAGAGGCTAAATATCTACTTTATAATAAAATATATTCATTATTAATAATAAGTTTTAAATTTTTAATTTAATAAGTATTAATTTAAAATATGATAAATATAAATAAAAATTAAAATATTCATATATTTTATTTACTTTAAAAAAAATTATTTATAATTAACATACAAAATTAACTATCAAATTAGTTAATACTTAATTCTTATAATAATTAAGAAATGTTTTTAGAATGAATAAATTATTAATGAGCCCAAGAAACAGATGTCATCCTATGAGTTTGTTTGATTGAAGTAAACTTTTTAGATAAAGTTTTTTTTTTGAGATAAAAAGAAAAACTTTATTTAATTCTATTATATAAAATAAAAATATTTTATTATTGAAAGTTTAATTGGATGTAAAATAAAATAAACTTTTATTAAATTTTGCATAAATTGTAAATTAAAATTTATATAAGATATCAAAGAAATTTATTTTTTAATATTTAATTATATATATATAAAATAAATATAAATATTAATAAAAATATAGATTTCAATTAAAAAGATAAGGTCAGTGAAAAGGTTAATATCATTTTACTAATTTTAAAAAGGCATGAAGTAGGCCTAAGCTAGTAGCCAAGACCTTACATAAAAATGAAAACTTATGATATCTTTAATAATAGATCCCGATGATATGTGAAAAGACAGCTTTTGTAATTTTTGATAGGTGTTCTGATGATTGAGTACATCAGATGCACACAAATATCAATTAAATCTCTCTGTGAAGAAATTAGAAGGATTTTTCAGAACAATTCAACTGATTGTGACAATCAACTTAAATAGACTTTAAACAAAAAAATAAGGTGAACAAGATTTTCAAAAACTATAAATAAACTAAAAAAATAATAATAATTTATAATAAGAGAGGATTAAAATAATTAAGGCTAATTTAAGTCTAAATTCTTTAGACTTAAGAATTAAGAGCAAAATGAGTAAAAACTTGATAACTAAAGCATACTTACATTTATGTCCTAAATAAGAAAAATAAAATAATACATTCTTTGCTTCGCTTTTTTTTTTAGATATTGACATAAATCCTTGTTTGCATATTATAAACCTGATTACACACTTAAAAAAAGAATTAGCTAACAAATTAAAGTAACTGTTGCCATCAAAATTAATAAGGTTCAATAGAATATATATGTAGAAGATATGCATGATAACAAAGTGCGTCATATTGGAATACAAATGTGTTTCAGTATAATTATTTTGTGTTCTATCATATTTAAATATGAAAAGTTAGTTTTTATAAATATTTTTTGTCATGATGAGTGTTTATCCCAGAATTTTTTATTTTTCATAGTTCTTAAATGCGCAAAAGTCAATTTCATATTTTAATTACAAATATAATGTGTATTGTTTCATATTTTCATTTTTCACTAATGATTAGTTTTGCAAAATATGTTTAGATACATATGAGGTTATGCCATATTACTTGAAAAAAATATTTTGAGTTGATAATATATTAAAATAATATTATAAAAAATTATTAAATTATTGCTCTAAAGAATAATTAGCTAGAACCTATGTAAACTTAGGTGATATCATGGAAAATGCTGAGATTGAATTAATTTTTTAGTATCATATTTTAATATAATGATAGAAATAGAAAATAATTATTTATAAGCTTCTTATGCTCCAACCAGCTTAAGCCCATGTTGTAACTTTGTTTGATTAGCCCTATCTACTATAAAATTGCAGTTTCTTCTCCTTCACCCTACATAGATCATGATGATAGTGAAGTTTTCCTCTCATCACATGGGTTTGCCTTTCGCAACAAGAATGATTTTTCACATAAATACTTGTGGTATCGTTCTTTGCTCAAATTACTCATTTTTTATGTGAAGACATTAGCCCTTAGATTAGAATTTTTCCTAATGACATTCTAGCCCCCCATTTATCCCTTACAAATATTTAACATAATAGAGAAGAACTCAAAAAAAAAACCTATACTTCAGAAAGCGACGTAATTCTAGAAGGTATTAGGGAACTAGAGATAGTAATGTGCGAGTGTTCATGTTAGCCTCCTACCAAAAAAAATCTTATAAATGACCAAGTAAAAAGGCAATGTTGAGCTATCAAAAAAAAGAAAACAAGAGAAGGCAATGTTAAGGAAAAAGTTTTGGAATTTTGATGTTGTAACTATGGGCGACAGAGCTGTTGAAAGAGCTAGGCTATTGTGAGAGAGATCTAACATGAGAGCACTTCAAGTAATTCATTGTGAAGGGTGAAGTCCCGTAGTGAAACCTTGCAGTAAGGTGCAGCATTAGACCGCCGATCATCTAGAAGGAACTCATCTTTCTCAAGTCCTTATGTCAAAAAGAAGGAATATGAAAGAAGTCTATTCTCTATTAGCCACCTGGACCCTTCAGAATCTATGTGAAAAAACAAATCACATATATACTCAGTTAGTTGCTTGACTTTTGACAATTACATGAAAGTATTCTTATATTTAAAATTCTATAAGGTGTTGTCCATTATAATTTTCTCTTTAATCTGTACAAGATTCTAGTTGGAGGGCCTTTTTCAAATTTTATTGCATTAGAAAATTCGTTAAAAATTTTTGAAATTCCTTAGCAAGAAGGATCTTCAATGAAGGTATATTCGAGATTTCATCTTGCAGAGATTTCCATTGCATCACTTCAACTATGGCATCTAGAAGCACAGAATTTGAGATTTTTTAACCTCGAAGGATTTCTAATTTGAAATTATTCATCAGTGGTCAATATGTGATATTATTGGAGAACCAAACTCTCAAAGATGTGAAGAAAGAAGAGATGGCCGAATTAGAATAGGTGCAGCGGAACACATTGGGTGGGTTCGAATTGTCATCCCTTTGTTAGTTGTGATAGCCGTAAGAGAGTGTTCTCATGTTAAAAAACCTACAAGGCATAGTTCACTGTAATTTTCTCGCCAAATTGTATAAGATCTTAATCAAAGGGGTTTCTTCATAGTTTAGTGCAGTTGAAAAGTTGTCAAAGGTCCATTGAGTTATTTTAATGGGCATGATCATTGACAGCTATATTCAAGGTTTTGTCTCTCTAAAATTTCTGACTTTCATCAAAAATTCCTGAAGTCAAGTAACATTAGAAATATTCTATAAAAAAAAAGTAGCATTGGAAATTATAATTGCAGAACAATAGTCCAAATAAATACGTACATTGTTCTGTTTATATCGTAGAGCTCTACAAACAGACAGCTAAGAAAGCTCATAGTGCAATAATTGTCGTCAATGCAGGCCACACAAAAAAGACCTACCAGCCATTACGTAATTACAGGCAGATTCCACCATTTTTCTTCAGTTTCAGGCAGATTTGTACCTTTTATTGTGTATTCGAGCTATCTCCTATAGGAATCATTACAGTAATAGTTGATGCCGGGAGTTTTATAGGCGAGCATCATAATTCATGATTTTTGCTGGATGATGATGCACGCATGCTCTCCTAAGATGACATAGATGAAGAACTAGTCACAGATGACTATTTGCGATGTTCAATGTATGAAAATCTACAATAAGCAGCTCAATGTATGAAAAATCTAAAATCGGGATTACTATTTATAAAGGAAAAGCTTTAGCTCAGCATTTGGAAAGCAAGCAAAAATAACAGACAATTACGATCATCCATTGAAGAAAAGATTAAGAAAAAAGACATGTTATCATCCATGACCCACCACTCTTTTAACATCTTTAGCTTAGGACCTTGAGACATAAGTCCTAGAATAGAAAATATATATTTTTCTGGCGTGTAGGGTCTTGTATGAAGTTCATGGCGAATCTAGGTTCTATATGAATGGCACTTGCCCAGCTTCTATTCGGGTTAGAGTTGTTTTGGAGGATCTGTGAATGCTACAGCACTAGTTCTGACAGAGCTCTTAATAGTACAGAATGTTGTCTTGGTTTTGTTAAGCTTGTTCTAACCTTATGCCTTGCTTGCCCAATGAAAGTTCCTTCTTCTGTGGTGGGCCTGAAGCAGCTTTAAAAAGCATTCAAAGACAACCACGAGCAGGGCCAGGCAGCCAGCAGCAGTGCGTATTACGTATAAATAGCAGATAATCATGGGAGCCAATTTGTAATGCTGGTGAAGAATCTTTGATCTATTACTTCAATTGAATGCCTGCAACATAGTCAGCATGATTGTGTTCGAATAGCATGCATGGGGCTGAGGATGTAGATGATCCCCATGAAAAATAAATATATAATACTTTCCCAGTTGGCCTCGAAAGAGAAGGAAAAAAACATGAAAGCATTAAGCATCTGGCCAGAATAAAACATTCATCAGATCCAACAACCAACGGTAGTTTCCAGTTTTCCATGGGCTTTAGATTGAACTCAGCAAGCACAAATAGAAAAAAATCGTCTGATCTAACAACAACTTTTACATCACTGAAATCAGGTAACAAGGCAGCTCTGAAATATTATCAGTGAAGAATGTGACATCAAAACTAAACTGGAAAGATCAAATTACATAAAGTAAGGATAAGAATTTTTCTGTGGTCAACTTGCTGGCAAAATTGAGACAAAAGAAAGAAGAAGACCAAGTGATAGTATTTCCTTGATGAACAATATCAGTAAATAAAGTAATGAAGAACTACACAAATATCCCCAGTATTAAATTTTTATGCCCATCCGCCCAAGGAAATTTAAGCAGCTGATCATGAACATGATACAAGCCAATAGTAGAAGGCTCAATACAATCTCATTATGCTACTTGCAAAAGAATGAGGACTGCTGAACTTGTTCCTCACAAATCCTCCGTTCCTTCGGCTACCTCTCATGGGTGTAAGGTAAAACCTAAGCAAACCATTATCAACATGGCTAGGAGAATACCTGGCACTGCGGTTTTTATCCAGCGCAAAATCCTTGCACTTCTTCTTCTGCCCGCTGGCTTCTTCCGAACTGCTTCTCCGCATGCTTGTGAAGCCAGCATTGCCAGAGCAGGACATCCTTGAGCTCACACTGCTACTGCTCCTAAACATCTTCCCGTCGAGCACATTAGCACGGAGCTCCGGCCAGGCCTCAGAGAAGGATCTCTCCATCACGTTGGATCGGCCACCACTGCGCCTATGGATGAACCCCCAAATGCTCCACCCTTTGCTCCACCGGTGAGTCTTCTTCGGTGGACGAACTTTTGTTGGCGGGTCTCTAAAAGCCGAATCGAAGCTCTCCGAGCAATGCTCTCTTGTGGAAGTGCTCATATCCCTGGAATCCTTTTCTTGCTTGGTAAAGTGGAAGAGCTCGGTGCCACCGGCGGGAGATTGCTTGAAATTAGAAACCGGCTTTGTGTCGCCGAGGTCAACAGAGTACCTCCGAGAGGAGCTGGAGCGATCTAGGCTTCGCCGGCGGCGGCCGGATGAGTCAGCATAGTAGTCCCGCGTCTGCGCAGAGCCTCCAGGGATCGCAGAGTCCTCCACCACGGGGATGAGGCCGTCCGAGCGTTGCACGGCGACAGCATTCTCAACCACGGTGAGTTTTGCCGCGAATCGAGAAGGAATGTATCGGGCACCGCCCATAAGGTAGCCGTCCCAAGAAGCCCTACGCTCGTCCCACGAGCACCTCGGATCGTCTAAGGAGATGCGGCCGGCGTCAAGAGAAAACCTTGGAGCAATGTCGCAGGAGCGGCAACCAAAGGCATCCGATGAAATATCCGAATGCGTGTCCCGGCAGCATCCTCTAGAAGATTTGGGGTTTTTCTCTTCCTCTGGCCGTAAATCAGAGGAAGCCTTTTCGTCGGCACAGCCGGTGGGTTGATTTGCCTTCAGCCTTCTCCGCCATTTCTGGATCTTCTTGCTGAAGAGAGTGGCCGCGAACCAGAAACTTCCAGCAACCTCCTTGATGTCTCTGGGAGGGGCCTTCTTGGCGTTGGAATGCAGATCTATGTGATCCTTCATCGGTCTAACATCCGCTGATTCATCTTCTTTTTCATTTTCGACTAGCATCTCGCTGGAAGCACCGACGAAGACAGACTCTCCTGTAACGATGATTTCACCGCTCTCCCCAGCAACGCGAGAAACTGGAAAGCCTAGAATGTTTCGCTCCGCCTCAATCTCGTCGGCGGCGGCGGCAACGGCAGCTGCGGCAGATGACGAGGAGAGGAGCAATTGGTCGCCGTCGGTGTCAGCATTGGCGACGTCCCTGTCGTCCTGGTAGAAGAGGGACCAGAGAGTGCTCCGGATGCGGACGTCGCAGGACTTGCGCTGGGGCTCGACAGCCGCAGCCGCACGTGGGCCGCCGCGATTGGCAGAGAACGACTGGCAGCGACGAAGCTCCGGTCTAACGGAAGACGACGAGCTTGTGGTAGTGGTCATTTTGTGATTAGTGGAAGTAATGACTTTATGTTGGTGGGTGAAGGAAGAAGGCGGCCCACCACCACCACCACCACCACCACCCTCGGTTGAGCGGAAGAAAATGAATCTGAGAGACGAGGAGGTAGAGCGGCGGCGGGTATTGACGATGTCGAGGCCAGCCAGACGCTCCCGAAGGCAGGAGGCACAGAAGCCAGTGACTTTCTCGCCGGGATGGAGCTCGCAGGCCGCGATACACCGGTGAGAATTGAACGGCAAGGGCGGGGGTCCCTGAGAGTCGACCTCCATTCCCTTCACGTGTCCGTACCGTTTTCGGCGATGGGTCACCTCCTCCCCATACTCTGTCGGGTGATTTACGCTCGCCTTATCGCCCCAAAGCTCAGTTTTCGGTGCAATAGAAGTTGACAGACGAAAGTAGGAAGAGAGAAGTGGGGAGAAAGGGGTTGCAGGATCGAGAAGAAACAGAAGAGAATGGTGAAATAAGAATTAAAGATTTGTTAGAAATGTTGAAGTAAAAAAAATAAAATAAAAAAGCAATCGACGATGATGCACGTCGGCCATGTTTGTCCTGCAAGGCTATAACTCTACTTTTCAGAAAAAGGACAGACGCCCTCAGATTTATTTCATGCATCCGCCGTTCATTATTCTTTTTCACCGCCGCGCGTTGTATATAAAAAAAATATTAAAGTTTAGATAGCTTCGCAAAAATTGCAAAATTTATTTTAAATTCATTTTAAATTTTTTATTCTTTAAAATTATAAAAATTTTGATCATTTAATTATTAAATTTTTATTACTATACCGTAATATTATTTCTGATCATTAATTTTTAATTATTTATTATTTTTGTTATGTTAAAATAGTTTTTCCTTTTTTTAAAATATATATATATATATATATATCTTGAAATATTATGAAATTAAATATCTGTGAATTATTTTTTATAGTCATGATTAAAATTAGCTATTTTTAAAATAATTAACAATGAAAAACTTTAATATTCGTTTAATTTGCAAATTATTTTTTACAGTTTAGTCTCACTTTAATAATTATATATAATATAAATAAAATTAATTTATTATGTTTAAAAAAATTTAAGACATAAAATAAAATCAATTATTATATTAGAATATGCCATGCTATGTAACCTCAACAATGATTAAAGCATTTTTATCATTATTTTCACCCATTAAATATATATTATTATTTGTTAATGAATATACTCTTCTAATGTATATAATAAAGAGAATAATGTTATGCATTATATAATTTTATAAATGAAATTAGCGATAAAATATATCAAGAAGAGTTCCCTAAGAATTACATAATAAAAGAGTATATCATCTTTCAAAAGAAATAAACAAATTAGAACTAAAGCTCTCTTATTTCTTCGCTTTTCTCTATTACATGCTGGTAAATTAAGGGAGAGAAAGAATGCATATATAAGAAGTGTAAACTATTATTTCCCATTAATATCACCTTTAGAAGTTATCTTAGTGAGGAAGAAGAAGATGTCACAGCCACATGCCATTGCATCCCATCTTCCATGGTTCTTCAGGTCTTGGGTTGTTAAGACGGGAAACAATCAACGAGTTTTTACGTAGAAAATCGACTGGCGGAAAAACCACGGCTCCTTTTCGAGGAGGCTTGAAATGTCACTAGAAATGTCTTTGTTTGGGTTACAGAGTATTCAAAAGGTTTTTCTAGATTTCAACCCTTTTGAAGGCTATGTACAGGAAGTATATATACCCTGGGCCTGTTATGTCTAGTCACTTTCAGCCGAATAGTCTACGGCCCTAATGACGGCTCAATTAATGCCTGCGGACGGCTAGTACATGACTCCTGCTGTACAGCGTGTCAGTGGTTACGGTCTGTTGGCGGGAAAACTGCATCTTCTACCAGAGCAGTACGATTCCCAACGGTCAGATGTCACATCGGTTCCTTGTTCTTCGGGCTGATACTTTTTCGGCGTCTGTTGTTCGGGCTGATACCTTTCTTGTTCGACTCGGAGGCCTTGCCTAGGTGGACCCTGTGTGAACTTCCATGTGGACGGTCCTGATGAGGAAGCGTGGATCCAATTGCAACATATCCTCCCGATAGTCGTGAAGCGTATTGATGCGCGTGCCAGGTTGCCACGTGTACCAGACTAGCCTATAAATATTTCTGAAACGTCGGCTGGGTCTTCTGTTGACCAAAGGAGAAACTGGCGTGATGAACCTCTTCTCAGAAATAGCTGATAACCTAGGAGGCCGTAAGCCGGACCAAGCCGATACAAGATGCCCGTCTGTTCGTGAAGAGGCGTCGAAGAAGCCGAGGATCCGCCTTTCCAGCGCAGGGGAAGGCGTACGCATAACATCTAGATCCTCAGTGAATGATGCACGAACAACTCCTTCGGTGGGGGGTGCAATCATGGTGGCTGATGACGAAGCGTAGCCAATTAAGGAAAGTACGGGGAATTTGCCCTCTGCGCCGTCTCTAGGGGTTCGGGAGACACCCTCAGTGGAGCAGGGCAACGTGGCCCCTGTGACTTCCTCCTCGGGCCCATCTGGAAGTCCGGGACCTTTATCAGGTCAGAGAGGCCCTGGATCTGTCAGTTCGACTGCGCAATTTTTTGCGCAAAACGTTTGTTCTCACCTTGACAAGATCAAGGAGTATGTGGCGAGCAGGGATCAGGCGACAGTCCTCGAACAGAAGGCGGCGATTTCTGAGCAGAAGATGGAGGAAATTCTTTCTCTTCTTCGGAGACTGGAGCCGTCTGAGGCGGAGAAGACGATCCTTGATTTAGAGTCGAAATGCGGTCGTCTTGAGAATGACCTGGAGACGGTGACCGCCAAAGTTGAGGGGTTGATGAGAGAGAGGGGGGCGTTGATGTCCCGGTTTGAAGAGCTGGAGGAAGAAAACCGTCGTCGAAGAGAGTTTGACCGGACCGTTCGGGATCTGCTTGCAGAGTCAGAGCCGGGATTTTCTTTATAGCCTTCTCTTTCTCTCTTTTTTTTTTTTTTTTTGACTATGTAAAAGTTCATCCAAGTGGAATGTTCGTGATATGCGCCTTGTTTTTTATGTTTCTCTTGTGATGTGATTTGTTTTGAGAATAACGAGGTGAGGTTCGCTCCAAAATGTACACGTTTGAAATTTTGGGCAGCTAAGTGTCAGTCCTCGGGAATCGGGACCGTCGGATCTAGGGACTATAAATATATAAAGAGATGAGAGATCGAGGACCGACTTTCTATTTGCCTCTTTCGCTCGTTCCTCTGTTTCTCCCCCTTTTCTAAAATGGTTAAGAAATCGCGCAGCAGAGCGAAGGATATGTGGGCTGACTACCATGCTCTTCGGGGTGAGCTTTGTATCTTGCCGCCGCACACTTTCGAGACGGAGGTGCTGCAAGTATGGGGAGGGGAACCAGAGGTTGGTTTGGAGTATCCGTTAGAGACGGGGAATTTTACGGCGCCGCCGAAAGGGAAGGTGGCAGTGTGCCTCCACCATCTTCGCGGAGGGCTTTTCCTTCCTTTTCAGCCGGAGTTTGAGAATGTGTTCAATCACGTCTGTATCATTCCCATGCAGCTCCCGCCGAACGCCTTTACCATGATCTACTGTCTCGCCAAGGAGTTGCGGCGTCGGCAGATCCCTTGGGACGTCGAGATCTTTAAGGCGGTTTTTCGGTGGGAGGCGAATCCCCGTCTGCATGGATGTTTTGTTTTGAAAAGTAGGTATTGCTAGGTGTTCAGAGTGAGGGACACCGGTTTTGCTGACTGGTACAAAAGGTTCTTTTTCGTCGAACTTCGCGGGGTAAGGTTTGGCGAGCCTCGAAGAGTAGGTGAAGCGAGGTTCCTGGGGGAAGGAATTGGTTTTGAGGACCCCCGTTTTCGGGAAGTTGACGAGATTCGAAAAAGGGTTCACGATGCCGAGGATTATTTGCGTGAGCTCGAGGCCGACGTCCAAGAGTATACGGGTGAGTTTTGGCAACTCGTGTTTTTCTCTTTTTCGACGTGGATGATGATTTTGTCTTTTGATTTGTGTTCCAGGCCAGCCGGAGCTCGAAATGGGGTGGTTCCGACTCCGGCAGAAAGGGAACAAACGGGTTCCCCACGACCGTCCGGGTCCTTCTCGCCTTCCGGCGAAGAGGAGGCGTACCGAACCCGGAGCTCTGGGTGAGGGGAGCTCGATAGCGCCTCGATCTTTCGAAGAGGGAGAGGATGACTTGGCGTATATCGACGGGATTCAGGTCAGCGATGATCCCGAAGATCCGCCGGAGGGACATCAAGGCGAGGTAGGGTCGGATGCTGAAGCGTCGGATGCTGCCGGTCATAGGGTTGTTATCGGGCCGATTTCTTGCGAGTCGAACTCAACTCGAAATCAAAAATTTCGAGCTCGGCTCGGCTCGAAATCGGTCCGAAATCGAAATGAGATATGATTCGAGCCGGTTCAGCTCGAAATGACTCGATTTCGAGCCGGCTCGAATCATGATTCGAATCAGCTTGGAATTGTAAAAAAAATATATAAATATTATATATTTAAGAGGATTTGATCCTTAGACCTTGAGGAAAATAAATCTTAAATCTCCTCTACTCTACCACTAAACCACTAACTAAATTATATAAAATTATAATTTATTTATGTATATATTTATATAATATATCAATGTTATTTATGCTATACATATAATTTCGAGCCAAATCGAATCATGTTTCGAGCGAGTTAGGGCCAACTCGAAATTGGCACGAAATGAACTTCGAGCCAAAATCCTTAGCTCATGATTCGATTCAAAATTTTTGAACCGATTTCGAGTTGATTCAAAAATCGAATGAGTTCCGAGCGAGTCTCGAGTTTGGGATATTTTTAACACCCCTAGCCGGTCATAGTGTCGAAGAGCCTATAGGAGGAGCTCCACGAACTGTCCCCGAAGGGAGGCCGGACTCGGTGACCTGATTGGGCTTCAGGGCTGCCGATTTGGTGGAGCAGCTTACTAAGGAGGCTATGGCGCAGGAGAGGAGGGCAAAAGAGAATAAGCTTCGGTACCTGGAGTCGGAACGTCAGCGTCTTCTGGCTGAGAAACGTCTCCGTTCGGCGATGCGGGGCCTGGGGGAGTCCAGCCGTCGTGAGTCTGAACTTTCAGAAACTCCTGGAGGGGGCGCTTGATGAGTCCGAGCGGAGACGTGAGCAGGGGGCTTTGGAATTCCGCCGATCTCTTGAATTTAAGGCGTTCATAAAAGGGGCGTTGGAGAGCTCGGTGGACATGTTCGACTCTGTTCTCCTCAATCGGGGGCTGGTTAGCCGCGAGGATCTCGAAGGGTTGGATATGAATGAATGTATTCTCTCCAGGAGTCGTTCATATCATTGTACTTTTTTCGATATGTCTGCTGAGAAGATGGAGCAGATGTTCGCCTTCGTTCCAAATCTTAAGGCGGTCATCCCTCCTACTGAGGCCGAAATGGCGGGAGGTGCCGAATGAGCCCCAGTTCCGGAGGGGGGTCCAACTTCAGAAGGGACTTCGGGAGGACCCTTAGCTCCGTTCGCGGGATCCCCTGCAGGACGTGCCGCGGACCCCTGGTGCTGATCTGGTGATAGATTCTGACCCGGAGGATTTCGAGGAGGAGTAGTGATCCTTATAATAATAATTTTTTGTAAAACTTCTGTAATGCAAAGTTTTTTGAAATGGAAATGTTTGTTTTTGCACAAGATTTCTGTTTTAACCTTGTTTGGTTTGATTGGTTGTGACTTAGAAAAAGAGAGTGCCTTTGCGTGTGGCTTTGGCACTAAAGTTAGGATTTTAGGCCAGGAACTTCGAGAAGGTTGTGCCCTTGACTGCCAGTCGCGCTTGGCGCTAAGTTAGGATTTTAGGCCAGGGACTTCGAGAAGGGGAGTGCTCTTGACTGCCAGTCGCGCTTGGCGCTAAGTTAGAATTTTAGGCCAGGGACTTCGAGAAGAGGAGTGCCCTTGACTGCCAGTCGCGCTTGGCGCTAAGTTAGAATTTTAGGCCAGGGACTTCGAGAAGGGGAGTGCCCTTGACTGCCAGTCGCGCTTGGCGCTAAGTTAGAATCTTAGGTCAGGGACTTCGAGAAGGGGAGAGCCCTTGACTGCCAGTCGCGCTTGGCGCTAAGTTAGAATCTTAGGCCAGGGACTTCGAGAAGGGGAGTGCCCTTGACTGCCAGTCGCGCTTGGCGCTAAGTTAGGATCTTAGGCCGGAGACTTCGAGAAGGGGAGTGCCCTTGACTGCCAGTCGCTCTTGGCGCTAAGTTAGGATTTTAGGCCGGGGACTTCGAGAAGGGGAGTGCCCTTGACTGCCAGTCGCGCTTGGCGCTAAGTTAGGATTTTAGGCCGGGGACTTCGAGAAGGGGAGTGCCCTTGACTGCCAGTCGCTCTTGGCGCTAAGTTAGGATTTTAGGCCGGGGACTTCGAGAAGGGGAGTGCCCTTGACTGCCAGTCGCGCTTGGCGCCAAGTTAGGATTTTAGGCCGGGGACTTCGAGAAGGGGAGTAGTATTCATGAAACACTGGTACAGGGGTTTTATGAGTAAAACTTTCTGATGTCATTGCCGCTCCAGGTCCTTGGCAGGAGAGTCCCATCATGCCTTGATAGTTTGTAAGTGTTAGGGCCGAGTACTTTGTGGATGACGAAAGGGCCTTCCCAATTGGAGCTGAGTTTTCCTGATGTCATGTCTCGGCCGGCGTTGTTTTTTAATTTCAAGACCAGGTCTCCTTGTTGGAATGGTCTCCTGTGGATGTGTTTGTTGTAGTACTTTTCGATCCTTTGCTTGTGTTCTGCTTGTCGAAAAGCTGCCAATTCTGTCTTCTTCGAGGAGGTCGAGTTCGAATCTTCTTGCGCTCTCGTTCTGTTTTTGCCAATCAAGAAGAGCAAGTGGGTCAAAAGTGCTGGCATTTTCGACTCGGGGAGAGTAGACTTCTAATTCGACAGGGATGGGAGCTTCTCCCCCGAAAATAAGTGAAAAAGGCGTTTGACCCGTTGCTGCCGTTGGCGTGCAGTTGAGGCCCCAGATGGCTGCCGGAAGTTCTGCTGCCCATGATGAGCCAAACTTGTTAATTCGCTTTCTCAAGGTGTTGAGGAAGTTTTTGTTCGACGCCTCTGCCTGGCCGTTCGACTACGGGTGTCTTACTGATGCAAAACTTAGGTTGATACCGTTTTCAGAGCATAGATTACGAACGGTCCGGCTGGTAAAGGCGGTTCCGTTGTCGCAGATCAGGGAGAGGGGGACGCCGAA
Source organism: Apostasia ramifera (assembly GCA_019297695.1). Taxonomy (NCBI): domain Eukaryota; kingdom Viridiplantae; phylum Streptophyta; class Magnoliopsida; order Asparagales; family Orchidaceae; genus Apostasia; species Apostasia ramifera. Next base: position 300,022 of record JAEMOT010003984.1, read on the forward strand.
CCTGCATACGAGCTGTGTCCATATAAAATTTTTGACCCCTGCGCCCGTTGGTTTGGCCATTGCCTTTGCTTCGACCCATTTTGAAAAATAATCCGTTGCCAGCAGTACATGGCGTAGGTTCTTTCTAGATTTTGGGAATGGCCCCAAGAAGTCAAGGCCCCACATCGAAAATGGCCAAGAGCTGGTTATAGGGTGTAGCTGACTTGCTGGTTGTCTGGGTATTTTCGAGTATATCTAGCACTGGGGGCATCTCTAGCTGAATTCTTTGGCGTCCTTCTGGAGGGATGGCCAGTAGTATCCTTGGCGAAGGATTTGTAGGGCGAGGTTTCGTCCTGCAGCATGAGTTCCACAGTCTCCGGAGTGGATCTGCTCAAGTATGATTTTCGAGTCTTCCTCACGGATGCATTTGGCCAGGGGAGAGAGTAGCATCTCCTAAACAGTTGTCCCTGGGAGATGACATATCTAGCAGCTTTCACCCGGAGCCTACGAGCCTTATTCCTGTCGTCTGGGAGCTCGCCCGTCTGGAGGTAGTGCCGGATGTCATTCATCCAGCTTTCGGGGTTGGACTCGATGTCGAAGGTTTGTGGGTTTTCGAAGGCAGGAAACAGGATATCTAGTGCGTTATCGCTCTCTTCCTTGGCGAGTTCATCTGCTAGCGAATTCATCTCGCAGGGGATATGAAATAGGGAAACCTGGCCGAACTGCTGGAGGAGAGTTTTAGCGAGTTGGAAATACCTCTTGAGCACTTCGTCCTTTGTCTGATAGGATCCTATTAGCTGATTCACCATTAGCTTGGAGTCGCTGTAGATATCGAGTTGTCGTGCTCCGAGTCCCTTGGCAAATTTGAGCCCAACGATGAGGGCCTCATATTCGGCCTGATTGTTTGTGACGGGAAAATGTAACTTCCCTGACCTTTGAAGTCGAATTCCCCAGGGACTGGTGAGGACGATGCCGACCCCTTGGATGCGCTCGCCAGAGGCTCCGTCTACATGGAGGGTCCATGGTTGTGGCTTCTTCCGGGGTTCAGGTTGTTCAGCTGTTGTGAGTTCGGCGATGAAATCGGCGAGCGCCTGACTCTTCGTGGCTGTCCGTGGGAGGAAGTCGATATCGAACTCAGAGAACTCCACTGCCCACTTTTGCAACCTTCCGGAGATTTCGGGGGAGTGGAGTATTCTTCGAAGGGGTTGGTCCGTCATCACCTTGATGGGGTGAGCTTGAAAGTAGTGGCGTAACCTGCGGGCAGCAGAGATCAGCGCGAAAGAGAGTTTTTCGAGGGGAGGGTACCTCACTTCGGCGCCATGGAGGATGTGGCTGATGTAGTGGATCGGATGTTGTCGGGTGGCCTCTTCTCGAACAATTACTGTCGACACCGAATTGTCAGTAGCACTGAGGTAGAGGAAGAGATCTTCGTCTTAAATCGGGGCGGAGAGCAGCGGCGGTGACAGCAGGTATTCTTTTAACGACTGGAAAGCTTTCGTACAGTCTTCGTTCCATGCCTGGTTTTCTCTTCGAAGAATTTTGAAGAAAGGGAGGCATCGTTCGCCGAATTTTGATATGAATCTGCTGAGTGCCGTGACCCTTCCGTTTAATTTCTGTATGTCCTGGATTGTTTGAGGTGGCTTCATGTCTTGTATGGCTTGAATTTTTTCGGGGTTCGCCTCAATGCCTCTAGCCGACACCATATGCCCTAGGAATTTGCCGTATGACGAACCGAAGATGCTCTTGAGAGGGTTGAGCTTAATATTGTATGTTCGACAAGTGTCGAGCATTTCACGGAGGTCTTCGAGGTGTTGTTTCACACACACGCTTTTGATTAGCATGTCGTCGACATATGCTTCTACGTTTCGTCCCCTCTGATTCTTGAACACAGTGTCAATCAAGCGTTGATAGGTCGCACCTGCATTCTTCAAGCCGAAAGACATCACTTTGTAGCAGAAGGTTCCCTGGTCGGTGATGAACGAGGTGTGCTCTTTGTCGTCTTCGGCCATTCGGATCTGGTGGTAGCCTGAGTAGGCGTCGACGAAACTCATCACTGAGTACCCTGCCGAAGAATCGACGAGCCTGTCTATTTTCGGTAAGGGATAGAAATCTTTTGGATAGGCTTTATTTAAGTCCGTGAAGTCTACGCACATGCGCCACTTTTCGGAATTCTTTTTTACCACCACCACGTTGGGTAGGTGATTTCTGTAATGAATCCTGCGGCCAAGAGTTTTTCGACTTCTTCACGAATCGCACATTGTTTTTCGCCGCCGAAGTTCCTCTTCTTCTGCCTTACGGGGGCACCCCTGGCTTGAAGCTTAGTCGATGTTCGGCTACGGCTCTATCTATCCCTGGCATGTCGCTAGGTTCCCAGGCAAACACATCGAAATACTCAAAAAGTAGCGCCGTCAGGGCGGGCTTTTCATTATCAGGAAAGTTTTTAGAGATGAGTACAGTTTTTTCCGTCGGCGATGGTTACATGGTCGTTCTGTTCGACCGGTGGCAAGGCGTGATCTCTCGGGTCCATGTAGTCTGTGTGGAGATGCGCGTTTATCTCAAAACACTTGCTAGCGCCGACCCTATCCCCCCTGATGGTCGCTACGCCGAAAGGCGTGGGGAACTTCACGCACAGATAATACGTAAATGCAACCATTTGGAATGCCGCGATTGCGGGGCGTCCCAGGATCGCATTGTACCCTGAGGGAGCGTCCATGATAATGAAGTCGATCTCCTTCTCCATTCTTCTGGGACCCTCTTCGAGGGCGACGCGCAGGGTGGCGTGTCCTGCGGGTCGGTAGATGTCGCCGGAGAAGCTGGAGATCGTCATGGATGGGGGGAGAGGTTTGCAGGGACCGGCGGCCATCTCGTTGAAGGCGCAGAGGTACAGTATATCGACTGAGCTGCCGGTGTCAACCAAAGTTCGATGGACATCGCAGGCTCCGATCTCGACGATGACCACGATGGGGTCGTCGCGATTTATCCCACCTCTGGGAAGGTCTCCTGCAGTGAAGGTGATATCAGGCAAAAGAGGGGGGAGTTAGGCTGTGCATACCTCCTGGTGTCTTCGAGTCCTGAGACCGCTATGGTAACCGAAGATAGAGAGGACAGCCTTATTGCCGTCGGCTTTCGATGCGGATGGTGTCGAAGAGGGGGCCCCTCTGGGATCGTCGCTTGGAAAGAGCGGTCGCGCCGCTTTCGACAGGGGCCCTTCGATCCTCTTGTACCCGGTGAGGTAGCCATTCTCGATGTACTCATTGACGAGTGCCCGAAAAGAGCAGCACTCGAAGAGAAGATGGCCGTAACGTTGGTGGAACTTGCAGAACTTTGTGGGATCCTCACCGGGTTGTGGTGGCTGGCGTTCGCTGCGGTTTTTGATGAAACCTTTATCGCTGAGGATCAAAAAGATTTCTTCTATAATGTAGACAGGAGTGGCGGGACGTGGAGACTCGCCCTCGAACTTGCGCTTCCCTTGAGAGGGTGAGTAGTTCCAGTCTCGAAAGCTTCTCCTGGGAGTGTTTGAGTCCGTCTTGGGGGTCTCGACTTTCTTGGTCTGGGGCAAAGCGACCTCCTGCTTGGCTTTCGCCTTGAGAGCCTTCGCATCTTCCAGATGGATGCATTTTTCGACACGGGCCCTTGCCTCCATCAGAGTCTTCGGTATGTTGTCGACGAAAGAGTTGTACAACTCGCCGGGCAGAATGCTGTGAATGAAGATCATGGTCGATCTGTCGTCCGTGGTGTCCTTTGTCTCAGCATTTATCTTTGAGAATCGGTCCACGTAGTTGCGGAGCGATTCGTCTGGACCCTGCCGTATCTGCCACAACTCGTGGATCGTTCGGGATGTGGTCTTCGACGTTCTGAACCTAGTGCGGAACTGTTCGGAGAATTGCAGGAAGCTCTGGATGGAGCCTTGAGGTACTTCGTCGAGCCAATCTAGAGCCAGGCCCGTCAGTGTGTTCCTGAATAGACGACATTTGTAAGCGTCTGAGATAGGGTCGCTAGTTGCTAGGGCGTTCTCGAAACGCTTGACTTGTTGGGTCGGGTCGGTGAGGCCGTTGTAGTCGGAGACTCGGGGGGCCTTGTAGGCGCGTGGCGCCGGTGCCGCCATTATGGCGGAAGAGAATATTGTATCCACCGGGGGAGCCGGGGGGTACACCTCGGGCCTGCTTTCGGCGGCAGCGTGGGTGCTAGTTCCTCGGTTGGTAGGTTAGCGAGGAAAGTGTTCATGGTACGGGTGAGAGTGGCGACCGTGTTCATCAGTGTCTGAAGCTGTCGGTCGTCCCTGGTTGCATCGTCCTGGGGTAGGCGTGTCGCTTGTTGTTCGCCAGGTGGTGGAGGAGCGTTTTCGTCGTGAGCATGCTCCATGGGTGTAGGGATCAGGTTTGATCCTGCGTGAGGGCACCAAATTGTTAAGACGAGAAACAATCAACGAGTTTTTACGTGGAAAACCAACTGGCGGAAAAACCACGGCTCCTTTTCGAGGAGGCTTGAAATGTCACTAGAAATGTCTTTGTTTGGGTTACAAAGTATTCAAAAGATTTTTCTGGATTTCAGCCCTTTGGAAGGCTGTGTACAGGAAGTATATATACCCTGGGCCTGTTATGTCTAGTCACTTTCAGCCGAATAGTCTACGGCCCTAATGACGGCTCAATTAATGCCTGTGGACGGCTAGTACATGACTCCTGCTGTACGGCGTGTCAGTGGTTACGGTCTGTCGGCGGGAAAATCGCATCTTCTACCAGAGCAGTACGATTCCCAACGGTCAGATGTCACATCGGTTCCTTGTTCTTCGGGCTGATACTTTTTCGGCGTCTGTTGTTCGGGCTGATACCTTTCTTGTTCGACTCGGAGGCCTTGCCTACGTGGACCCTGTGTGAACTTTCACGTGGATGGTCCTGATGAGGAAGCGTGGATCCAATTGCAACATGGGTTGATATTAAATGATAATGTTATATAGCAGTTAACTATCTAACCATCCTATTAATGTGTGCTTTTGTCTTACTGATGGAACATTAGCTTAGTTGCTCGACAAGCATTTTTGTAAGAAGTCAAGAAAGAGGGAGGAGATGAGAAGAGATAAACACTGCGATATTTACACATAAAGTTGTAGGGATGATGAGTGAGGGGAGTGAGACTGTAAATGTAAGACACATGATGAGATCATGGTAAATACTTTCATATATTTTATAAAAAATATAATTATTATGCTAAATCTAGATTAATTAGTAAATTACACATATAGTTATTGTAAATATTTTTGTGTGTTAATGTGAGAATAGCAAAGAACCAGTTGCAACAATATATAAAATGTAAGCTAGCTAATAAGCTCAAATTAGTGATGTTAATGAGTCGAGTTCGAGAGAGTTTGGGTCAACTCAAATTCGACTCAAAATAAATCAAGTTCGGATTAATGACTCGAAATAATTTTTTAACTTATTAACAATAAATTTTATCTTTAATATGATTTTATTTCATGTTTTTGTATTTAATAAAAGAAATCAATGTGGATTGCTCAATATGTAAAGAATGAAACTAACCACCACACTCGATCAATATTTATATTTTACAATAGTACTAATTATATAATATATATATTTTGAGTCAACTCGAAAAATATTTCAATTAAGTCAAATCTAACTCAAACTCGATTTAATATTATTCGATTTTTCTACGTGACTTGAAAGTTGATTAAAAAATACTATTTAAATCAAAATTTGATTTGTATGCCATAAATAAAGAAAATCTAAGGACAATTCTTGCCTATTTTAAGTTGAATATGCTTTAATTTGTACGTACCCCAAGCCTCACGTCATCACCTGTACAATTTCGTTCGTAAAATAATTTTTAATTAAAATTAAAATTTAAATATTTTTTTATATATAATAACGTTGTTTCAAGAATTATAAAATATTCAACATAAAGTTAAGTTAATTTTCAAATAATCAAAGAATTTGAAATAAATTATTTTTTATATTAAAACTTTCCAAATATATGAATAAATTAAAGTAATTAATTTTAATATTTTAAAGTATGAAAAGAATTTAAAATGTTATTAATTTAAAATTAAAGTTTATATATAATATGCATATAAAATTGATTTCAATTTAGGTTATAATTAATCAAATATTCCTTGGTGATTATAATTCATCATTATCTATTTATTTTTTCTTTCATTAGGTTGAGATAACAGTCCACCACTTATGTGAAAAAATGTTAATCTCTCGATCGGAGTCCTCTTCATTCTAGAAATTATTAAATTTAAAAAAAACTGTAAAAAATAAAATTTTAATTTTTAGATATTTCATGATATGCGTAAAAGCGAGAAGTACAAACAAGTGAAAAGATAATTAATATTATCTCACCAATTTTCTATGTAGTCATAATTATAATTATGAAGTAATTTTTTTAGCTACATGAAATTATTTAATTTTCAATTATGTAGAGCATTTTTCTACTATTTATGCATAATTTTTAACTACATATTTATATTTTTTAAAATGGGAATTTCGTACATATTCTACTTTGGATTTCAATTTTCAATTGTACCGAAATCTAAAAGATTCTCTATTCAAAAAAAAAAAATCTAGAACATATATTTACGCTGCTTAAGATATGAGCATAAAAATTAAGATCAAAATAGTATTAGTTAAAAATAATAATAATAATAATAATAAATAAATTTTATTATATTTTATACAATTTTAATATAAAAAATTATTTTTTTAGTAAAATTATAAAATTTATTTATATCTTAAATAAAAAATGAACTTAAATATTTGTTACCAAATATGTTATTTCTTTTCTGGTGAACAGAACTTTTTGCACATCCAAAAGTTGCGCGCGTTATTTATTTTTTTATTTTTCATTCAAATATATATATATATATATATATTTATGCAGTGTTTTTAGTAAATAAATATTATAGGAATGATACCAGCCTAGCAATAATAATAATAATAAAGGATTTTATCATAATAATAATAATAATAATAATAGTAAAGGGACAAGACGTTGCACTGGGGAGGTGCCGTTAATGTGGGGCCCGCTGGCAATTTGTCAGTGGGAGTACCGAGAAAATTTACAGGGGAAAGGACCAAAAAGAGGCCAGATATTCTTTTGCTTAATTAATAAGAGTACATTTTCTTAAAAAAAAAAAAAATTTTAATAAGAGTACATTTTCTAAAAAAAAAAAAATTAATAAGAGTACACCTTGCCTAAAATCAACTTCTTGTCATTTCTAAAAACAATTAAAGCAAATAAAAATCATACGTATTATTTTTTTTATTAAAAACAATTAAAGCAAATAAAAATCAAACCCTATACGCTAAGTTAAACTTAACATTAGAGAGCATTGAAGCGATATATTATATGTAGTTATTGTACACTAAATTAAACCTGATGCTCAGGAAGTATTTAGGCAATGCATTATATGAGGTCATTATATATGCTAAGTTAAACGTGATACTAGAAGAGCATTTAGGTGATCATTATATGCAGTTATTATGTACGCTAAGCTAAATCTAATGCTCAGGAGCATTCAGGAGAATAATGTTGTGCAACGTAAGTCTTGACGTTTGATGACTAGATGGCTTTAACAGTAATAATCTTGAGTTTTTATATATACATTTTAAAAATTGAAGAATTAACTATTTTTTATTTATAATATATAATTAGATCATATCTGCATACACAATCTATATATATATATATATATGTATGTATATATGTATAAACTAGCTTGACTGCTAACTAGCTAGGAGGAGTCAGAAGCACCACTAGAAGAAATTACTTTTTCAAATAATTTGAACCTGGGGTTCGTTCAAATCTGACTTAGAAGAAATTAATTTAAATTATCTGTCGGATAACTTGCCTCAAATTAAGAAGATTTGAAATCGATTATGAAATTGAACTAGCTCAATTTAATGATATTGTATCATATAAAATACATTATATGATTTAGTGTTCGTCAATTAAATTTCATCATGCATCAATTTGGCCATTCATCGATTAATTTTTAAATATTTGTTCTTCGATTAAAAAACATTGAATGCCCAACACCATCTGTGATGCCATTCCTTTTTAATCTTATCTATCTATTATTGATCGTTTGTGCATTCCTCAATTCTCACGCTTATAATCATCAAAAGACTTCATCAATCATTCACATCATGCTGATGAAAATTACAAAATTACAATAGTTGATGCAATGCTTTAATTTCTTTTTCTAACTTTAGATGAAATGTTTGGCAAATATCAATCATTTGATTGGATATATAATTTGAGTAGAGCTATGATATTAAGATCCTGTTTGACGCGATGATCAAAATCATATTATTTTAAAAAAATAATAATAATAAATAATTTTTTTTTTAATAATTCTACACAGATTTTAATATAAAAATATTATTTTACTTCACATACTCAATAATTTTTAATAAAAATATCAACTTATTTCACATCTTAAATCAAAATACTTGATTCAAATATTTTGGCTTAAGATGTAAAATAAAGTATATACTTTTATTAAAAATTATTAAGTATATGAAGTAAAATAATATTTTTTATGTTAGAATTTGTGTAAAATATTTAAATAGATTTATTTATTATTATTATTTTTTCAAACTAGTACCATTATAGTCCTGATTTTGATCCTCGTGTTAGTTAACAGTGAAGGTATAAAAAAAGGAATAAATAACAAATTTATGAGTTCAAAGTGATGATTAACCAAGGACATGGTTTAATTCATTTACTTCTAACTCAAAAATGAAAGATTAGTCGTAAAGCAAATACAACTGCGAAGGTTCCTGGATTGGAGGAAATATTATGTTACAATTTTGTATTGACTTTTGATCAAAATAATGAAGGTTTAATGATATTATTGTATTATCAGATAATCATAAATTAAGGAAATTAAATTATGAAGATAATAGAAAAAGTTATAAGTGATATTATATAACTTAGACAATGTGAAAAAAGGAAAAAATAGAGGACTTGTTATAAGATAGCTATACTATTAATGAGTAATTATATTTTATATAGAAGAAAATATCTAACTATACACAGAAAAGAATTGATTGTTTATCCAAGGGAAAGGCAGTGTCACCGCAACATCTAACTTAATAGATGAATGCAAGATGTGTTGAAAGAAAGGAAAAGTAGTAGGTTTTTATAGAGTGAGTAGTGTTACGGATAGAGTTTGCAACGAATTAGCTTAAATTTACTCTGGTTCCATTTCTTAGATATTTTTTTCCAATAATTGCCTCATATATGCATATTCCTTTCACAAATATTTTTAACAAAATCTATATTATAAGATTATTTTTTATAGAGATGGTGTGCGGCATTAATATAATAAAATTTGTGTTATTATATAAATATTAGTATTTTAAAATAATATTCTAAAAAATACCAAAAAGTTAACAATTAAGAACAATCTAAGAGCATAACGATAAAAAAAAGCCCAAAAGTTAATAGTCTAGTCTTAGTTGAAACTAAACGACATCGCTTTTACAATTTCATGAACCAAAATTGATTTTTTTTAAAAAATTACTACCAATTTGTAATGCCCTTGCAACTTCAAGAGTTAAGATGCAATTAACACTAAACGTTCATATTATAATATCAGGATTTATTGCTAAATAGCATCTTGACAGTGGCTACAAAAGTTGGGGAGAGGAAAGAGTTAGCTTCAGTCCAAAATCTCGATAATTCGATCCTAAATGCTATCTATATAATTGCTTAATCTATTGTAGATGTTGTGTTCCTTAGCCGAAGAAGAAGAAGAAGAAGAATAGTTGTTCTTCAAATTTTCAATTTTATTTTAAAACCAAGAAAGAAGAAGATGCCAGACGAGATTTGATTGTCGGGATCCAGGGCTTCTATTTGTGAGGCTTTGAGGCCCACAAATTCCATCTTCCAAGGCCCACTACATGCTGCAGGCTAATATAATATGCTGTGCTGATGAGGCCCCCCCACAACCCTTCCCTTTATTGGGTTTGAGCTTTCCCTTTTGTTGTCTTTGTTAGACTTCGAGCTTTCCCTTTCTTCCACAGCCTCCAATTTGTCTTGCCATTTCCTCCATTCCTTGTTCTCTTCCTCTCTTTACTTTTGTATTCCATTTGCTGATTATTTGAATGCTTAAACATTAATGGATCTATCAACAACATCTACAAAACAAACACAATTTAAAAGATTTAATGAAGCATTTAAATTTTTTTTTTCTTTTCACAATCTATGTATATACATTAAAATTTATGCATGAATCTTTGTCTACTCATTTTCTGCATTTATTTAAAATTGCATCATCTAATGTATCTATGAATGCCTATTGATATCACATCAAAGTGTAGTCTTATTAAATTACCTAAACTAGCCTACTTCTAATAGATGAATGCTTGTTTCTATTTAGTTGTATCTAATGGGGTTTCAAAATGAAATGTTAATTGACTTTTGTATTATTAGTTATAATGTAATGCTATGACAATATCAATTTTTTTAAAAAAAAAAAAAAAAAAAACTAGTGTAAACTGACCTTATTTGATGAGAAATCAATGCCATAACAGTGTATAAAAAATATAAGTCCGATTATTAGCAAGGAATCTGACGTGTAAGCTAGCTAGCTAGTTATTCATTCAACATACTAATCGTGGTGGAAGCTTAGTAAGGTCTCTAGATAGATTTTTATCACAAGAGATAATCGTTCTTATACCCATTAAAAAAAATCTTAAACTAATGTGATTTGTAAGCTAGTTATCTATGGATATATAACCATATTATCTACAAAAAATTCTTGTCCTTCCAACTATATATGTGTGTGTCTCCGGGCCACAAAAATATTTTTTTATAACAATTTGATTCGATATATTCTCTACCATATCATGAAGGAGAATTATTTCACATAGTTCTGCTAGAATTAGTTTCTTAAGTTTTAAAATTAGCAATCAAACTTCATAATTCAAATAACACATTGCTAAACATGCAAATTTCCTACAGCAAACACAACATTATAAAAATCCTACTAATAGCCAAAGGATACAACTTACAAGTAATATATGTGCTATCTAAATATCAAAATTATCTAAATATTTATATTATTTTTAATTAATAGTTATTTATTTTAATGACATATTAAAAAGATAAAAATATGAATAAATCAAACCTCACCTCTCTATTATTATTAAATTTTAAGTGATATCTAAAAATTATTATTTTAAAATAATAATTTTATAATATCATCAAATCCAACGTTCAATTTGAAGTTCAAATGACATAGCATCATCATCCCAGACACCCCCCCCCCCCACCCATTAATTTAAATTAAATTTTTTTTTCACTTGACATCTATTAATATCAATTAGAACTAAATTATTAATATTATAATACAAATTATAAATGTACAATACACAATACACTTTAAATAACATTATCAAGTAATATATAACATCAAAGTTTGATTAACTTGCGTACAATTACAATAACTTTTTTATTTTTAAAAGGTATTTGATCTTATATTATCTTGATGTTATATTATGTTATATAAATATTTTGAATGACAATTTTATAATATTTTATAAAATTATTAATTAAATAATAATAATTTTTTATATAATATAATAAAATATGACGATAACATTAAATCAAAAGCTCTCTTAAAAAAGATGCTGAGATGTCCGAAGTGCCAGCTTGGTGAGGGGCCACCATTACAATGAGAAAAACTCTAAGCATTCTTCACGGATTCAGCAGTTATAGACAACAATGTAACAAATGTGAAGGATAAAAATGAAGGTTAATGTTCAGAAACTGCAGTCAGCTAAGTGCTTCCCATCTATTATATATATATATATATATAAAATTGAAAAGAATATTAAAAGTATATCTTCTCATAGTTGTAATGGAAGCCACTGAGTGGCCCTGAACATAAACTTTCTCTTGAGTCAGCCCAACCCCCTCCAAGCTATTGGTAATGGCCCTTAATTTACAGTTCCTCTCAGTAAAATCATCCCAATAAAGTGGTATCCTAGAGCTGAAGAGCTTTGTACAAACAAGTACAAATTGAATGAGCAGAATATGAAATTTTATGATATCCACCTCTTACACCTGAAATGAAATTAGCCAACAAAGTCAAATATAAGTAGTCACATTATTTTTCAACTATTTCATTTCCTTATTTACAGACGAATTTTGATCATTCAAACATAATGTCTTTTTTTTTTTTTTTTTTTTTTTTTTTTTTTTTTTTTTAA